>BJCM01206686.1:0-21141 GCA_018326385.1 Flaveria bidentis | reverse complement strand
ATTTGATTGTTGGAGTTGCCAGATGAACCTTGCATGTTCATCTCCATCTGGTAGCCACTGAGAATCCCTTATAACTCTGTTAGAGTAAGAGTTTTGAGATTTTCAGTTCTCTTGATCATCACACAGTAGTGGGTCCATTGCCTAGGAAGTGAGGACATGAACTTCCTTACAATGTCTCTATTCTCAAGAGAAACTCCTCCATCCATAAGGGTATCCACAATCTCAACATACCTGAAGTACTGTTGAGTCATGGTTTCACTTGTTTTGAAGGTGAAGTTTTCAAACTGCTACTTCAGGAGATCCTTCTTGTTCTCCTTGGCTTCAGAGGAACCCTTATACATCAGTTTTAGTGCATCCCACAGCTGCTTGGCTGTTTTGCACTTCTTGAAACCTTTGTACACAGAGTTTGGAAGGGCAGTTTGAAGGGCTGTCATGGTTTTTCTGTCAATCTTTACTCTCTTCCTATCTTCATCAGAGTAGTTAGCCACATCTTTAGGGATCATACCAGCACCAATAGCAGAAGGGGTGCTAGGTATGAAAGGTCCATTATTAATAGACTCCCACATTCTTAAATCAAGAGACCTAATGAAACCTTCCATTCTCAAACACCAGGTATCAAACTCATCAAGAGTGATCTGTGGGGACTTGTTCATGGTTCCAGTTTCCATACCAGTCTTGGAAATGGCTGCCATTTGAAAAGTTCAGTATTTGTGTGTGTGAAGGATCTTAAGATGGTGAGATCTTATATCAAGAGTCTGGAAAGCTCTGATACCAAATGCACAATCGTTGAAGGGGGTCAGTCACAACACAACAACACAAAGAGGAGATTAACTAAACTTTAATCAAATAGTGAACTAGATTAACCAAGGTAAGACACTAAGAACACAAGTAATGTAAGAGACAGAACACAAAGAACACAAGTATATAGTTTTCAAGAATGCAGTATATTGCTTTCTCTATGTACTATTACAAGTGTTACAAAGCATAATAGAAAGATACAAGAACATGAGATACTTATACTACATCCTACAGCCGGCTATACTTTGAGAGCCAGATGGATAAAATTGACTAGACACAAACAAAATCAATTACAGAGTCAAAAGGCAGATTGTCTTTTGACTTGTGACTATGACATACCATAGCTCACATCCTTATCTATTACAAAAAAGATAAAGTACATGAAGTAGAAAGTTAACAGACTCAAGACCTCAATGTACAGTTACCAAAAGCATGGACCTTTTCACCAACTCATGTAAGTTGGTGACCTTACAGAGATACAGCGGAAAGGTGTCCAGCTTTATGGAAAAGTACATCAGATAAAGCATGTGTCAAAAGTCTTCGGAAGAAATTTGTCTTCATGAGTTGAAGCTTCGGAAGACTTTGTCTCTAAGGCTTTGGAAGACTTCATATTTGTCTTCGGAAGATATTGGTCTTGGCTTTGGAAGATTTTACACTTAGAATATTTATGTTGCATGTGTGAAACTTCCTAAGCATTCTTCTTCATAGTACTTGTGTAGCATGTAGTAGAGACTTTGGATGTTTAGGTTGCATCAGCCTCTTCATTACTCTCTATAACCATCATGTATGTTGGTACAATCCTGAAACACATTGGTGAAGCATTAAAAAACACATAATTAACATGTATTCCATTACAACAAAAAAAGGAAAAGCAAAAGTTACAAAGTAGAAGAGGAACCATGAGACTACCTCTTGTGAAAATGGTTCATTTGGGTTAGGATCATCATGGTCAATCATGACCAATATGTATAATTTGATCTGACCGGTCTGTAGCATTATATACATATACATGTCAGTAAATTGAATTTTTTCAAATTTGGAAACCACATAGATGATACAAGATTTGACCTCATCTGAACCATATTCTTTCTCGACAAAATGCAAATCATCAAACTTCTTGATTGTACCAAAGATTTGAATTTCTTATCGTCCTGTAGGTTATACAACAATGCATGTTAAAAATAATAGAATGAATAAACAAGTCATCTTAAAAAATATTTTTAGTTTCATCCAAAGTGGATCTGCAGGACTGTTTAAGGGGTTGGTCACTTACAACACAACACAATAAGGAGAGTTGATTTAGAACACTTAACAGATCAAATGAGGAACTGCTAACCAGTCACCTTGATACTAAGTAAAACAAGTAATCGAAAGATGGAACAAGAACAATAACAAATAATACAAGTGTTTTGGTTTTCAAGAATGATGTATATTGATCTCAAGCTTCTTACCTGTGTTTACAAAGGATACAAGAATTAAGGAATAGTTTGACAGAGCCAAAAATCGACAAACCTCTGAGAAATAAGATCTTTCTCAAAGTTTAACAGAGCAAACCTGATTGTGTTGCCTATGTAACTGCATGGAGAAGTTTGGGTCATTTCTTCGGTTAAGGTTGGCCATTTGAGAAAGGTTAGAGGTGAAGGAACTAAAAAACAAAGGTGATTTTAGAGAGAGGTTTGGGAATAGGTCTGGGAGAAGATGAAGATGATAAAGAAAGAGGGGGAACCATTGGGTATATATATGAAAAGGATTTCAGACAAAGTTAATAAAAGAGGATAAACTTTGAAATCTGGATGTCGGTCCTACCTTTGAAAAGGTAGTTTGTTTTATTCTCAAAAGGTAGTTTTCATGGAAGTCGAAAATATTCCGAAGGTAATTTTTCTTCGGAAGTTTTTGATAAAAAGCTTCCGAAGCCAAAAATTAATTTGCTTCGGAAGAAAGTTTCCGAGAGTTAATTTGCTTTGGAAGAAAGTTGTCATTGAAAACATTCAAGTACTTAAGAGAAATGTTAAGCTTCGGAAGATATTTTAGAAATTTCTTCCGAAGGAAATTTTACTCAAGCAATTGTTTGTTTTAAAGGCATAAGTTTCTTCCAAAAATAAAACCATATCTTCTGAAGGACAGAAAAGATCAAGATTTTCAAAAGTCTAAGGAAAGTCTTCTAAAAAGATTTTCTTCCAAGGAAAACAAGAGCTTATGAAGATGATGAAATAGAAAATTTAGGACACACAGATTTTAGAAATAATATAAATTAGTTTTTAAGAAAAAGGTACTCAAGGTTAATCATCCTAATAGCTGATATTAAATATTTAAATCTCTGCTCATCAAAAGCTTTAGTGAACAAATCAGCATATTGTTCATTTGTGTTAACCTTGAATAGTTTGATCAAGCCTTTTCAAAGTTATCTCTAATCAAATGATACCTGATATTAATGTGTTTAGTCCTTGAGTGCTGCATAGGATTCTTTGTAATAGAGATGGCACTATTGTTGTCTATGTGAATGGGAGTCTCTTTAAAGTTGAACATGTAATCCAACATCTAATTCTAAATCCAAAGCACTTGAGCATAGCAGCTTGCAACAGCAATGTATTCAGCTTCAGCAGTTGATGCAGAGACACAAGATTGCTTCTTGCATTGCCATGAGACAACCCTTCCACCAAAAAACTAACATCCCTTGATGTAGACTTTTCAGTCATATTACATCCACCATAATCACTATCTGTATATGCATACAGATTAAAGTTAGAATTCTTTGGATACCAAAGTTCAAGTGTTGAGTCACCTTTGAGGTATCTTAAAATTCTCTTGACACTGAAAAGATGTGACATCTTGAGGTTGGCTTGATATCTTGCACAAACACATGTGGAAAATATGATATCAGGCCTGCTAGCTGTAAGGTACATAAGAGACCCAATCATAGCCCTATAGAGATATTCATCTACACACTCCCCCTCAAGGTCAGGCCCAAGGGAGTGGTTTCTTTCTATGGGTGTCTTAGCAACCTTGCAATCAGTCATGTTGAATCTCTTGAGTATGTCTTGAACATACTTTGACTGACTTATGAAGATGCCATCTTCAACTTGCTTCACTTGAATTCCTAGAAAGAAATTGAGTTCCCCCATGGCACTCATTTCAAATCTATCCTTCATTAGCTTCTCAAAGTCTTTGCAGAGCTTTGGATTAGTTGAACCAAAGACGATGTCATCTACATACACTTAAACTAGTATCAAGTCATTTCCTATTCCTTTGATAAAAAGAGTTCCATCTATAGTAACTCTTCTATATTATGCTTGCAGAGACACTGAGATAGAGTCTCGTACCACTTCCTTGGTGCTTGATACAACCCATAAAAACCTTATCAAGCCTGCAGACATAATTAGGATGATTAGGATCTGCAAAGCCAGTGGTTGTTTGACATACTCCTCTTCATCAATCACCTAAAATAAAAACACACTTGACATCAAGTTGGTAGACCTTGAAATTCTTGGATGGAGCAAAAGCTAATAATATCCTAACAGCTTCCAGTCTTGCTACAGGTGTAAAGACATATGTGTAGTCAATTCCTTCTTCTTGTGTGTATCTTTGAACAACTAGTCTTGCCTCGTATTTTATGACAATTCCTCTATCATCCTTCTTATTCCTAAAAGCCCATTTGGTTCCTATATTAGTCTTACCATAAGAAAGAGGACATAGGTTCCAAACCTTTTGCCTCTTGAATTGAAGCAGATCCTCTTGCATAGCTTCAACACAACTTCCATCTTTTAGAGCCTCATCAATTTTCTTAGGCTCTATCTGAGATAAGAAACAAGAGTGAAGACAAACATTTGCATCATGGGTTTGTCCTCTTGTTCTTACCCCTGAATCAACATCTCCAATGATGTTTGTAGTGTGATGAGATTTATGGATCCTTAGCTAAGGAATCACAACAAGTTGTTAAGAGAGATCTAAATTAGAAAAATTTTGATCTAGCATTAAAGTTTCTCCCACCACATCAACACACCTATCAAGTGAAACTTGATCCAAAGAGTGTGTCATATCATTGATGTTGTCTTCAATGGAGTGGTTATCAGCATCAAGAAATTCTTGATCACTTTCACCACCACCATGATCTTCTACATTTGAAGCATCTTTATCTGGTTGTTGAGCCTCTGAGCTGGAATTTGAAGGCATCTCAGATGTATCAGCTGAATTGGTCATTGTTGTGCTGGTAGAAACTTCATTTGCAGAATTAGTTACAACTGTAGCTGAAGTTGTATAGCTTGAAGGTCTTGTCAGCTCAAATCTTGGATCAGGATCACCTATTGGTAGAATATATATAGACCCTAAAACATTCTCACAAGATTTGTTAAAATAGTTGATAACTAAATCAAGATCAAATAGCCAATCAGGACCAGAACTAATTACACTAGGTGTGTGTTCATTGAAAGTCACATTGGCTGACTCCTCAACAATACTAGTTTTGAGATTGTATACTCTATAAGCCTTAGCTTGGGAAGAGTACCCAATGAAATGTCCATTATCTGATTTCTTAGTAAATTTGGCAATTTGATCGTTGGTATTCAAGATGGTGCAAGGACATCCATATGACCTGAGAAAACCAATGAAAGGTTTCCTCTTATGCCAAAGTTTATAAGGAATCTTACCATGTGACTTAACTACTAAAACTTTGTTCTGCACATAGCAGGCAGTGTTGACTGCCTCTGCCCAGAAGGTAATGGGCAGTTTGGAGTCAGACAACATAGTTCTTGCAACTTCAATAAGTGTCCTATTTCACCTCTCAGCAACATCATTTTGCTAAGAAGTCGTGGGAGCACTATATTGTCTTGTAACACCCTTTTCATCACAAAATGTATCAAGGATTTGGTTATTGAATACAGTTCCTTGATCACATCTTATGGTTTTGACCTTATGATTAGATTGATTCTCAATCGTTAAGATGAAATTATTCAGAATCTCAGGAGTCTCATCCTTAGTTCTAAGGAAGAAGACCTAAGTGAATCTTGTAAAGTCATCTATGATCACTAAATAATAAGAGGTCCTTCCTAAAGTCATTACACTAGTGGGGCCAAAGAGATCCATATGTAACAAGTGTAGGGAGTAGTGATGGAGTTTCTTTCCTTTGGCTTGTGAGATACCTTGTGTTGCTTCCCTTTCAGGCATACAACACAATGGTCATCACTTGTGAAAATTTTCTTTGGCATTCCAGTTAACAAATCATTTTTAATTAACTTATTCATGTTCTTAAAGTTTACATGGCATATTCTTTTATGCCAGAGAAAAGACTTATCACTATTTGATTTAGACAGAAAACATGAAACTTCTCCTGAGGGAGATGTTTCTTGCAAATCCATCTTCTATATGTTGCCTTTCTTGGGGACTCTGAGCAAGATATACTCATGAGGAATGATCACCTCGGGCTTGAGAACAATGCACTCATGCTTAGTGAAAAGCATGTTATGACTCTGATCATAAAATTAAGATACACTCAGAAGATTGTATTCAAGCTCTTTGACAAAGTTTATCTTCTTAATGCTAAGCATACCATTTATGACTTGCCCCTTCTGGATATGTAACCTCCTTCATCTCCTCCAAAAGCAACTTGCCCTCCATCAATTTTCTCATAGTTTTGGAGTAGTGACCTATTGTCTGTCATGTGCCTGGAACAGCCACTGTCAATGATCCATAAATTTTTGTTTGTCTTGAGTTGTTCCTGCACAAAAAAGATGATTAGTTACATTTGGAAACCCAAGCTTTGCTTATCTTAGGTTTATCAAATGAAGTTGAAGGTAATGAAACAATAATAGATCCTATAGTCAAATTTTGTGGATCATTTGTTGTTGTTGATAGAGAACTTTCAGTCACTTGGTCTTTCTTGAACTGCCACACCACCTTTGGAAATTTAGACTTGACCTCCAATACATCGGAAGTTTTACTAACTTTGCAAGTTTTGATGACCGGTCCTTCGGAAGATCTTGCTATCACTACAACAGGCTTCAGTGCTTCGGAAGTATTCCCTTCTTCCGAGACCAAATTTTCTTCCGAAGGAAATTTTCCACTTGCCTTCATATTCATTTTGTAGCTTCCAAAGGAAATAGATTTTTCTTCAGGAGCTTGCTTCTTTTTGAAACTTATAGAAGTCTTATTCTTAATCATGTTAAGAGTGCTTTAGGATTTTAAGTACAATCCTTAGCAAGATGAGAGGAGCTCTCACACATGACACGTTCCAACTTCTTATTCCTAAGAGCCTTCTTTTGCGAACAAGGCTGAACTTGATCACTTTTCCTCTCCACCTTCATCTTTGCAGATGCTAAGACAGTTCTTTTAGGGTGAGAACTACACTTGGAGCTAGATGGTTTAGGCTGTGTAGTAGTGGTACACAACTGATTAGCCTTCTTCTTGATGCTGGGATGATTTGAACATGAACCAGAACTCTTGGCACTAGAGTTCAGGTTGATGTCTTCAGTCTTAACCACTTCAAACCCTGCAGAGATAAAGACTTGTTTATGCTTAGAGTCAAAAGTGGCCTTGATCTCTTAAGACTTCTTTTCTTTTCTCTTGCTCTTTTTGATCAAGTTCTTTCTCATAGACTTGATTATCATAGACTTCTTACTCTCTTAAGAAGGATAGTGACCCTTTTTAGAATCCTCTTCTTCACTCTTATCAGAGACATTCTTCATTTTCACTTCTTCATCCTCTTCAGTCAAGGGGTCTATGAGAGGAAGCTCATCTTCACAAGTTCCACACCTAGGAGATCTTACTATAAAAATGGTGTGTGGAGGAGCTATCTCACTAGATCCCAATCCCTTCTTATGTTGATAACAAACTTTTGCATGCAAGGATGAGGATATGATGTTCTTGAAGATTTCTTCTTCAAGAAAACATTTTTCTGCCCTGACTTTGTTGATCACAAGCTCAGTCTGGAATTCTGTCAACTTGGTTATGAGATATTTGATCTGAGTCCCTGTAGTTGGTGTGTTTATGTTTAAGAACTGAAATGGTTTTCTCTAAGTCCTTTATTTTCAGTTTATAATCATTTTCAGATCTTTTCGAATCAAATTTTAAGATATTTAAGAACTCAAGATCAGATCTCATCTTTAAGTTGTAGGACCTATATCTATTAACTTTAGTAATACATTCAAGTGTACATAGATGTTCCAATACCTTTGCTTCATCATAGTTAGCCATCAGTGCTTGGTTAGGAGATACATCTTCCACCTGAAAACTCAAGTCAAACCCTCTTTTTTCAACAGCAACTGCAGCTTGTTGCTTTGGCTTCTTATTATGGGTGACTTTCTCAGTTTAGTTTAGTCTGGTTTGTGCTTGGCCACTATTTGTCCTTGGTTCCTTGCACTCCCTTACAAAGTGGCCCATTTTGTTACAGCTGTAACACTTGACTTTGCTTTTGTCTAGCCCAAACTTTCCACTAACTGTATTGCTAGGATACTTCCTTCCTATCCTTTGTAGAAATGTATGGCTCTGTGAGTGAGAAGAGCCATCTACTGGACTATTTTCATGTACTCTAGATCATCTAGATGGATACAGTCCAAATCTTCAATGATGAATAGAAAGTTGCATGGGCTTATATCAGAAGACACAAAGGCATGTGAAGAACTTGTCTCTTGGAATGGGCTTCCTTGAGTGTAGCTTTCTCTTGGTGTCTCCGAGAAGGTGATAAAAGAACCCTTTTGTGAGTTGTCAGGGTAGCATATAAGATGATGTTGAGGTTCTATGCTATCCCTTTCAGTCACATGTAGGGCTGAACTCATTTGATGGCTGGAGTTACCAGATGAACCTTTCATGTTCATCTCCATCTAGTATCCACTGAGAATACCATACAACTCAGTCAAAGTAAGAGTATTAAGGTTCTCAGTTCTCTTGATAATAACAAAGTAATGTGTCTATTTCCGAGAGAGGACATAAACTTCATTACAATATCCTTGTTTTCAAGAGTCACTCTAACATCCACCAGAGTGTCCACAATCTCAACATACCTGAAGTATTGTTGAGTCATGGTTTCAACTATTTTAAAGGTGAAGTTTTCAAACTGTTGCTTTAGGAGATCCTTCTTGTTCTCCTTGGCTTCAGTAGAACCCTCATACATTAGTTTCAATGCATCCCACAACTGGTTAGTTGTTTTGCATTTTTGAAACCTCTGTATATAGAGTTTGGAAGAGCAGTTTGTAGGGCTGTCATGGCTTTCTGATCAATTTCTACTCTCTTTCTATCTTCATCAGAGTAGTCAGCCATAACCTTTGGAATCATACCACCTCCAGAAGCAGAAGCTGAAGAGGTTCTTGGTATGTAAGGTCCTAAGACAACAGATTCCCACATCCTAGAGTCTTGAGACTTAATGAAACTTTCCATTCTTTAGCACCAAGTGTCAAAGTCTTCAAGAGTGATCAGTGGGGACTTTGTCATGGTTCCAGTTTTCATATCAGCTTTAGTGATAACTGCCATTTGAGATGTTAAGTGTTTTGTGTGTGTGAGGGATCTTAACATGGTGAGATCTTACAATCAAGAGTCTGGAATGCTTTGATGTCAATTGCAGGACCGTTTATGGGGTTGGTCACTTACAACACAACACATAATGAGGAGAGTTGATTTAGAACACTTAACAGATCAAATAGGGAATTTCCAACCAGTCACCTTGATACTAAGTAAAACAAGTAATAGAAAGATAGAACAAGAACAATAACAAATAACACAAGTGTTTTGGTTTTCAAGAATGATGTATATTGATCTCAAGTTTCTTACAAGTGTTTACAAAGTATACAAGAATTAAGGATTACAAGGGACCTGAGATACTTTATACTACATCCTACAGCCAGCCATACTTTAAAGGCCTGCTGGATACATGATCTAGACAACAACAAAATAAGTGTAGAGTCAAAAGGTAGAATTTCTTTTGACTAGTGACTATTACATGCCATAGCTCACATACTAATATATTACAAAAAGGATAAAAGCACATAAAGTAGAAAGAAACAAACTCAAGACCTTAACGTACAGTTTACAAAAAGCATGGACCTTTTACCAACTTGTGAAAGTTAGTGAGTCAAATAGAGTTCCAACGAAAAGGTGGTCTAGCTTTATGGTAAAAGGTACATCAGATAAAGCATGTACTCAAAAGTCTTCAGAAGAAATTTGTCTTCATAAATTGGCTTCGGAAGACTTTGTCTCTGAAGCTTCAAAAGACTTTATTTTTGGTTTCGGAAGATTTCACACTTAGAATGTTTTTCTAATGTAGAATGTGAAACTTCCGAAGCATTCTACTTCAGCACTTTGTGCATGCATGCAGGACAGACTGTTTGGATGTTTTGGGTTGCACCAGTCTTAAATGAAACCTTACAGGATCCAAGATAGATCCATCGTGGAGAATCATCATTATATTTCTATAAAAAATCAACATCAAATAGAGCTTACCGTTAACAATGGTGGTTCATGGTAAATGATTTGCAACCATAAGGACGATGATTAACTTTTACCCAAACCAAATCTCTCTCATTAATATGGTTCTCACGTTTTATGATTCGCAATGATCCAAGTATGTTGATTGATCTCACCTAATCTGAAATTAATGATTTCAAACCTTTATTTTATCACGACCCAAATCTCTTGGTCTCGATATTTCCGCCTCTATATGTTGCTCTATGCTTAACTAATATATAATCCTGACACCTAAGTTCATGCTTTATACCCTGAAAAATTCATTTGAAATCTTTTTTTCCTCGTAGACACAAAATTACAGTCAATTGTCAACTCATCTCATGCAATCAAAGAGTGGCGCGTTGCTTCTCGTGCAATCATATAGTGACACGTTGCACCAAAGGTCCTTGAAACATTTCACTCATGATAAGATGTTCCATGATCTATTGACAACTCATTACATGCAATAAAAGAGTAACACATTACTATTTTTCCAATCATAGAATGACATGTTACATCATAGGTGCTAGAAACATTTCACGTGCAATGACGCATTTCACAATCAATTGCCAACTCATCACATGCAATCAAAGAGTGGCATGTTACTAGCATGCAATCACAGAGTGACATGTTGCACCAAAGGTTTTGTTTTAACATTTAACTTGCAATAACACGTTCTTATAATACAAAAGAAAAGCCTAAATTTTTCACAACTTTAACTTGCAATAAATTGTTTTAACATGTTACTAGTGTTTTACACAACTTCAACATTTTTTTCCAGAAATATGTTCCCTATCGATTATTCAATCTCCGTTATCTCTAAACTTCTTCCATCAAAGTTCATGCTCACCATCTCAACCTACTTTTAAGGTTCAGTCATCACAAGCAATCAGAACACTAGCAATTCTACCATTCATGAACTTCACATATTTGGTTTCGGCTTAAAATTCAGGATATCAAATTCTCCTTAGAACAAAATGCATTTGGATTAATGGTTACATGATTTACGTGATCAGTAAGCAATTTTACTTTTGAATTCAAATTGATATAGGTCTAGAAGTTTCTCGTGGACAACGAAAACAATCAAGAAATACAAATTTTCATTTAAATTGTCATTTTAATTCAAGTTAGTTCAATTTGAAAGTTGGTTTATATTTGAATAATTCTCTTAATACTTTAAAAACTACAACTTTGATTTCAGCACCGTTAATGGCTTCTTATGTTATGCAAAAATCGCAAATTGATGCTAGCTTTGTAATCTATGAACTAATATTTGTTATTTTGTGGTCATCATTTAGTGTTTTTCTACGGTCAAAAGTTTCTATGTTAAGTTGTATTTCAACACCTGCAACACACACCACATATATGTTGTTGTCAGTGGCGGAGCTTAATCAATTTTGTAAAGGGGTGGGGGCGAAATGATTTTTTTTTCAGGGGGCGAACTCGATATTTATATAAAAATTTACACTATCGGGCCAAAAATTTACACTATCAGGCTAATATTTAACACTACAGACAAAAAAATAAAGGGGGCGGCGACTCCTCCGGCCCCTTAATATCTTCGCCCGGGGTTGTTGCTATTTTGATAAACTTGTATATTCATTTGATTTTCCAAAAAGAACCCAACTTTATGTAGAATTTACATTTAGATTACTGGGTATTATGTCAAAGATACTACATTATTTTTAAAATGATTGATACAAAACTTGGGAATTTTAGTTGTTCATAGCTATTTGGTTCTCAATCTGCTTTTATCCAAACCAATTCGATCTTATTTTTAATTGATTGGAATTGGTAATATAGGTTGTTGTTGCTAATTTGAACTTTTAAATTCTACCTTAAAATCTTATATGGAATGATTACTATGAATTTTAATGGAGACTAGTTTAAAGAACAACAGATGTACAAATAATTATAAAAAAATATTTCATCTAATTATTAAAACTAAATGACATAACATATAACTTAATATATTGATAAAGGACATAATTTGTAATTTATTCTAATTATAATATCAAATTAAAAGTAAGAAAAAAAACAAAACAAAACTAATAAGTATGCGCATCCGGGGAATCGAACCCCGGTCAGTACCGTGGGAGGGTACTATGATACCACTACACTAGATGCGCTCTTTGTGCATCTTGTTTTCAAATTAGTAAATATCTAGAAACTGATGTTCGAGCTTATTACCTTTTTAAAGCTACTTTTTTGTTGGAAAACTTCACGTATTATTTATATTTTAAGAAATCGATACTTTAACCACTTAAAAATAACTTCACATGCTATTTATAATTAAAAAAATTATAACTGTGACAGATGTTGCTATTTATAATAAACTAAACATATGCAAACAATATAATTTGTTCAGGTGTGTTAAAATAAGTGTGGAGTGAAAAGAAGAATAAACTCAATTCAACCAAACTAGCACTATATTTGGTTTGGTTCTCAATTATAATGTTTTAATATAAAAAACTAAGTGAGTGCAGTACGAACCAAACTATTTTTTCAAATCATTTTTTTTACTTAACATGACATCATTTAATATATTTTTTTGGTTTACTCTTTACATCCAAGTCCTGTTGAACCCGTTTAGAACAGTCCAATACTTGGTTCCATTTTTCCTAAATTTGGTTAAGGTTTGGTTCCGTCCCGAAGAAGATCATGTTGGAAGTTGGAAATTTAAGTATGATATTAATATGATTATTAATATTTAGTAAATAAATTAATGTGTTTAATAAAAATTAATGTGTTCGAATAACATTAGTAATTAATGTGTTCGAATAACATTAGTAATTAATGGTGTGGTAACTTATTCCACATTGGAGAAAATAAAGAATGTAAAACGATTAACATCTTAATTATATTATTTCATGAAGTTTCACACTAAATGAATTCGTGAAGGATGCGAACTCTTAACCCGCACTCGCACATGCATGCGCAACGTGGGCATGTGAGCACAATGTGATGCTTTGATGACGCACTTTGCACTTTGCACATTAATTAAATAAACAGTTACGATTCGGATTAATGACTAAATGGTTGTTACAATCCAAATTCTACTTCATCTGTTGTACTCTAGGAAACAAAACAAGTTTTCTCCAAGGAGGCTCGAAATTGTTTTAAGAGCCCTGTGTTAAACACAATTCTCAACTTTTATATTTCTATTCATCTTTTTTTGTAAATATACAATTGTAAAAAAATTGTAAAGATTCATTTATGTTCCTTTATATTGATTATATTAATAAAAATTATTTTAGCTAAGTTTTTATATGAATAATCCCTCCAGATTGGTCATCGCTGCAAATTGGTTGAATGAATAATAGAAGCTTCAACTGTTCATAGATCATTAAGGCACCCATAAACCAATTTGATTAACAAAATAGTGAAGTTTAACACTCCTGAAGATTACGCTAAAGATTTTACATAAGCTATTCAAGCTCCATGATTGAGAGTAATGCAAAGTCAGCATCTTGATGGAAAATCATAAACTTAAAAAAGTAAAATAAACAAGCAATGGATTAACACACGAACGTTGTGACTCAGATGGTCATTCAGAAGCTCCTGCCTCTATCCGAGAAAGCAAGTGCCCAGTAGCATTCGAGTACTTGAAAAACTACACAAAGCGTACAATGCTTTCAGTTACAGGAAAGATAAAAAAAAAAAAGTTTAGGGAAAAAAAAGAAGAAAGAAGGATACATCTTTCGTGATTTCTTCACATTTATGAAGTAGCATTTGCTGCTTAGCTGCTGCGGAATCTCTCTCAATATTGATCTTTTCATTTATAGCAACCCCCTTTAACAAGTCCAAAATTAGAAAATTTTAAAAGGTGGAAAGAAAAGTACACCAGCAATACCTGAAATGATAAAATATGTTTTCTGTTATAGAAGTTTGGAACATATATACCTCTGCAACAAGAGCTTCTACTTCCCGTTGCCTTTGTTCTAGACCACGACTATTATATTCAACTTGTGATCTCACATTGTTTAGTTCTTTGGAAGCCTCTTCACACTTGAGATCTCTTTCTTTTTCTAACTGTTTTAGTAATTCCTCTAACTGGTCCCCTGGGAGAAAATAAAACTAAATATAAAGTTTTGAAGTTTTGGGTGGCTTATGAAGTTAAAGTTAACAAGAAGCACCTCTGCCTTGGTATTCAAATAATTTGGCCTCAAGTGCTTTGTCCAACACCCCGTCATCACTGTTCTTAGCTTTCAGAACCTTGACATCTTTCTCAACCTGTTTGGCTGAGTTCACCTGTTCAAGAACCCAGGAATTGGTCTCAGAGCACTGTTTTCATTGGCATCACGAAATAAACCACTTTGGAGAATGCGGAGTAACTAAACATATTCAGACTCAACTATTTGTCAATAAATTTAAAACTGTAAAGCTAAACTAGGGAGGGTAATATAATCAGGTTGGGCAGGCCAAAACAGACTGTTTTTAGTATGTTCTACCTGGCCACGTACCTGACTCAAATTATTTTTTTACAGAATTGCTATAAATAATTTAATGCCTTTAAATATTACAACAGTAAAAATCCAAAACTTTGAGTGAAAAAGTAGGAGTTTGTGTTAGATCTACTCCTTTTAGCTAAACTTCTTTTAATTTGATACGTTTGAGCTAAACATCCCACACTGACCCATATATAAGTAAATGCGTTGAAATTGACACCTCTAACCTAGTAAATTATAGATCATAATAACTGCATAACCTGCTCTTGTAATGCCTGCATTAGCTTCAAATGCTTGTTCATTTTCTTGCTGGCCTGAGAAAAAATACACACGCAAAGGTTTCATTATCTTCTACCTCAACTAAATAGGAAAACACATTGGTATTTCTCTGTCTAATTGCAAAAATGAAACATAATCATGCGGGCAAGCTTTCTGTGCTTTGGAAATGTTGTTTCCTGATCAATGGCCGCATGAGGACTTAAAGCAAAGCCTGGCAAGTTTGATTATACATTCTACATAAATAAACAACGGCACAAAAGTGCACCCTTTGGCTCTGGACTTTGACTTAAAGACCAATCTAGATAAATAACCACAAGGTTCTAGTTGCAGCAATGCAAGGTTAATTCAAAGTCAAAAATCAGCGTATGTAAATTTCACGACAAAAGAAGGGCAAAATCATTTTAATGTTAGATATCTCTAATTCTCTATGCTTACTTTTAAAGGGTCTTTTGTATTCAGTTAGTAATAATTTAAAATAAACGAATAAGCCAATTTGAAATATTAGCAGCCACTTTTTGAGTCCATCCAAATGAAGAACCCACCCGTGAGAAAGTGCAAACTGCAAACCACAGGGATCATTACTGTAACTATTGAAACCTAGGTACCATTCGAAAATGTTAACCAAACCACAGACCATTTGTGTTCTTTAGTCTAAAATATCATTGGCCTGTTAGAACAACGTGAGTACTAGTTAGCAAAATCCTGCTTCCAATAGCACCATATACCATGTGATATTTATTAACATGCAGCACTTAACAACATGCATTATTAATTTCAAATTATTATAAACTTGGGGATTCATGAGGTCAGAAGGTAAAGCTTCTATAGTAAATAGTCGCATTATATTTACATGCAATTGACTGATTTCAATGTAATAATCAGATATTCAGAGCACAAAGGGAAAATCAATTTCACAGTAGAAACTAGGATATGAAAACCAAGAGCATTCCAGATTTATCTGTTAACATTTTTTCATCAAACCACCTGCATACAAGTAGCTACAGGAAGAAAAAAAAAAGATGACTTGGAATAATCGACTAAATACCTTTGTATATAATTCAAGGGTAGCAGTTTTTTCATGAAAAGACTGCATTGCTGCTCTTTCTGCATTCTTTGCATCAACTTGAGCTGTTTTTCTCTCCTCCAGCGCCCTCTTTAAAATGTTAAATCAACAAAAAGTTTAGAATAGTTCGTAAACATGTGTGGTAGTAGTGTGTGGGTTGGGGAGCGGGGACGGGGTGGACTTGTGCTTCCCCTTTTCATACATAATTTGTTAAATCCATAAATAAGTTGTGATATCTAAGCTATTCTTTGCTATTCTTTTCACTAAAGATGAAGATGGCACTTGGCAGACATTGTGCATGAGCCAGACAGATATTTAAAGGGACAATGGTGGTAGACTGGTAGTTTAATCTATGATACTTGCATCAAATCTTCTTAGTGGTCAATCTAACCTATACATGTATTTCAACAGAATTACAATCTTAGATGGAGTCTTGCACCTCTTCTACCCATACACTGCAAATGGCATTCAAATGACAAAATGTATGTCTTCTACTCGAAAGGAAAAAGGAAAGAAAAAACAGAGAAACTAAAATGTTCAAAGTTGCCAAAGCAAAATGACTTTACCTGTAGTTTATCTGGAGACTGAACAATTTTTGAACGCAGACTCGCATTTTCCTGAGCACTTTGTACCAAAGCAAACTCAGCACTAGAAATCTAAGAACATCATAACAGATAGTTTAATATAAACTCCAATACCAATCAAACTGGCAAGACCCTTAAAATAGTTTATTTAAAATGTTCAGTGAGGGTACATGTACATGGGCTCATCAATAGTTAGGATTCAGAAAGTGGCTCGTCAAGAAACGTGACTTATGGATTAAAGTGAGGCTGGAGATGAAAACTGCCCAAATAATCTTCTCAACATTTGTTTTATCAGTTAATGATAGCTTGTGAAAACAGTCCTTGATATGCACATGTATAGTCTTTATTATCAAAGTTGCAATAGATGATTGTTTAAATGATAATAATTGAATGTCATGACTCATGATTCAACCTTTCAACTTTTTAATAAGTTGGATGATATTGAATCTAAAATCCAAGCACCACCAACATACATACCTTCTCATCCAGTTCTTTAGATGCATCCTTTTTTTTTCTAAGTGTAGCTTTTAGGGACACTTGGTGATTATTAAGAGCTGAAATGGCCTGGCGTAGCTCTTTGATTTTGGTGTCAACTTCTTGAATAAGAGGCATCTCCCTTTCTCTTGATTCATTGAACTCTGATATGTCTGCATTTGACTATAACATATACATATATTCAGTGGTCTCACCTAATTTCAATATGATAGATTAACTAAGAATGCATGTTTCTTAGACCTACCTTTATGATTCTAGCCTCCAATTCGAGTCGTTGCTCATCAATAACTGTCAACTCCTCCACAACTGGACTTATTAGATTCATTCTTGTGTCTCTAAAATGAATAAAGAAGATAAAATAAATTACCAATATGACAATGGTAAATATTTCCTCATGGTTAGAAGTGGATATTATTTCCAACTTAAAATGGAGCCATAGGTACAATAGAATTTCAAAAGAAGAACTACCAGTCACATTCATAACACCTCTGTTGTCAAAAGATCACAAGGCGCAGCCCAGTGCAGCATTGTCTTCTCGCTTTAAAAGCACCATTTTCAAGCCTAGACCCTCAGGCCCTCAGGCCAAGTTCCAGCCAAAAATTGTTTGAACAGATCTGTAACAATTACACTAGCCCTATACAAGCCTAGATCAATCTAAAACAACCTAACCAAGCTTAAAACAAGTTTGATACCCCTAAAAACGATATTTTAATACTTTGTGTCTCGCTTAAAAACTCACTTTTCCAAGCACTTTGAGCCTAGGCTCAAGGCTCATCCTTTGCGCCGCTAGTGACCCTTGCATCGACAACTATTCATACAACTATCAATTTGAGCAAAGCTTCAGACAATTTATGGACTACCTGTAAACATCAATCTGAACACTATGCTACTATTCTCAAAATATATGTGTTTATTCTATACATCATGTATGTCGGAGCTCGCACAGCCATAATCAGAAGCTGCTTTGTAGGTTCAAATCACCACTCACACAACTCGAAAACATGACACCATAGTTCAAAAACATGACACCATAGTTCAAACAATCAAACAACACCAGTAACATTTATCTCTAAAAAATTGAAAATTTGAACCATCCACACAATATTAGCTTACAGAATGAATGGAAACAAAAACCCCAAAACTGAGAAAAAAACAAAAAATACCTGTGAAGGGAAAAGTTAAGAATAGCACTAAGAAACAACTCAGAGCGATCAGCGTCAGGCTTGATAAGATCTTTCAAGGTGAACTTCCTGGGGCAATCAAGCGCAGCAACGAGTTCCCGAATCTTATGAAACAAACTCATCAATCTGACGGAATCAACATGCAAATCAGGGTTATCAAGGTGCTCGAGGTCCGCAAACTCCACGAGGCCGTTATCCTCCCTGAAAATGGAGCAAAGAGGTGAGAGAAGAAAAGGGTAAGTAGATTGATATTAGTTTCTTAAGAAAAGTGTGTTACTGGATGCAGGCGAGGTGGATTAGGATCTGAGTGTAGAGGTTGAAGATGAAGTCGGGGGTAGGGTTGATGAGATCGGCTTCGGAGACGGAGGCGATTTGGGATTCCGCCAGAACTCCGATGATCTCTCGCCGTGGGAGCCGAGGGTAGTCGAACTTTGACATCACTCTCTCTTCTCTCTTCTCTCTTCTTCTCTCTTCTCTCTTCTCTCTTCTTCTCTCTTCTCTCTTCTCTCTTCTCTCTTCTCTCTTGTGTGTGACTCGTGACACTCAAGAACAACAAAAACAACATCAAATGTGTAAATCCAAGGAGGTTTTTATTGGTGCTCTACTCTCCCGCCAGACTCAATTTGGAATTTTATAAAAATTCAATTCAAGTTTGTAAATTTTCATTTGGCATAATTTTAACCGGTCTTTTAATGGTTTAAATGTTTGAATCATTCAGGCTATTTGTTTCATGAGTAAATATATGATTCAGACATTTACATTTGAATGGTTAAATATTATATTAAAACTAAATGATCAAAAGGTTAAATGTTAAATGATCAGACACTTTCTTTTTAATAGTTAAATGATATAATATATCTTAATAATTCAGAGCTCTTGATGGTTCAACACTTAATCGTTCATAACTCTTATTGGTTTAGCATTTAAACATTCAGAAATTATCAAATAGCCCCTTAGACTATTGAGTGGTATTATTAAACACTAGAAGGGTGACAATATAATAAGATGAAACGATATTTTACATTCGACATATGTTTCTGTTGTTTTGTTATTTTTGTAGTATTTTTAATTAATTTGGTTATATTATTTCAAGTTTTTAGGTTAGTAGCATCATCCCATGATGGATATACTTTATTGCACATGTCTAGCAACTAATAAATAAACATTTAAATTACCAAATAGTTTAAGAAACCATTGATGTAATCGAGTAGTACACAAAAATTCAAATATAAGTCTTAAACATAAAAGTTGAAGCAAGAAAGAATATCTGGTACTCATTTTATTTAGTCATGAAGTAATCTCATTATGATAAAATTAATTTAATCAAAAGGTATGCACATCCGAATGATATCATCTATGTTGGCCTACCACCATTCATCATCAAGAGCAAACCCATGAACATCTTGTATTTCTTCTTGATTTAGCGCTACATTTATGAAGGATTGTTTTTAGGAATATCTAGTATTTATTCTTCATTCTCCGCTACATCTTCCGAATGATGATTTTCAAGAATATTCTCTGGCTTTGACAAACTTATCCGTAGCTATAGAAGGTTTGATAACTGAGAAAAATAAATAAATGTTTCAATTTCTTACATATGATTTTATCATAACTAAAAATGTTAAATAACATATATAAGTAAATAGAAAAAGAGTTTTAGAAGTAGTAAATAAAATCAGTTAGTATGTAGTAAATTGATCGCATTTTTTTAAAATAAAATCATGTGTTACCTTTGAATATAACTTTTATGTGGAAAAAATACAAAGCTTACTAACGAAACATAAAACATAAGCCACTAAATTTAACAAAACATAGTCTTAGGTTTTGGCAAACCTACATTCATATATCACATAACACTTCTCAATATACAACATTTGAGGTGTACACTTCGGCTCGTTTGAATTTTTTGGAAGGATGTACATACAACATGGGGAACTATTTTCACTTCAATTTGAACAGGAGAATGTCTTCTTCAAGAAAGATAGAGGGATTCTAGGCAAAAATACTATTTTTCTAGTATGTTGACCAACTATTTTATCATCAATAACAATTCGTTAGAAACCTTTACATAAAAACTGTGTGCCATTACATAGACTCGTGGGATGGATCGATATTCCATAACGATACGATGGGGCATCCAATTTCAAACAAATTTTATGAGACAACAGACCATTCACAGAGTGAGTTTAAGAACTTGACCATATAAAAGTTGTGGTGATCATCTTCTACTTCATCAAACTATAGCAAACCTTTTTCTCCTTTTGAAAAATATCAATCATATTATCATTAATCTCTTCAACACTCTTATTTTCTTGTGGATATTATTACTCAGTTGATTATATAATCAAAAGAATGTACATTTTCTTGAATCACAAAAAAACATCATTGATCAAATTTGTTATGGAGTTCTTTTTATCGACATGGAATTGTCATGTCGTCTGGTGTATGGATGAAGCTTCCTTCAATCGGCTCTTTGATTCCATCACCTACTTTAAAAAGAAAATCAAAATACCATGGATTGTTTCATGCTCTCATGTTTATCGTCAACCACATCTTTTTCTTCACAAACCACAAAGTTCATATTCTTAGACTGAGGTGTTGTTTGTTTTTTTGTAGGAAAACGTTTGCGGTCTGCAGACCACATCTATAGACATTTGCAGCAAAAGAGGTGGACCAAACGTCTGCAGTCTGCAAGAAAAAAACTATTTGTTTTTAACATCTGCATAATGGTAAAAAAATATTCTGTAATTAGATTACAACTATTTTTTAAACCTATTAAGTTAAACCTATTTTTGTAACACTTGTTTTCTTGGACTTATACAACACACACACACCCGTACGTACATACAACATATATACACATCCAT
>BJCM01206685.1:0-10738 GCA_018326385.1 Flaveria bidentis | reverse complement strand
ATAGAAGGTTTATC
The DNA here is from genome assembly GCA_018326385.1 of Flaveria bidentis. Lineage (NCBI taxonomy): Eukaryota > Viridiplantae > Streptophyta > Magnoliopsida > Asterales > Asteraceae > Flaveria > Flaveria bidentis. Next base: position 10,724 of record BJCM01206685.1, on the reverse strand, counting down.
CAAGACTTTTCCAAGATTGCTTCTCCACTGACCAAGTTGACCCGGAAAGATGTGAAGTTTGTATGGGGTCAAGCTCAAGAGAAAGCGTTTATTGAACTGAAGGCAAGGTTGACTCAAGCTCCTGTTCTGTCATTACTCGATGGAAGTGAAGATCTAGTGGTTTATTCTGATGCTTCCTACTCGGGGTTGGGGTGCGTGTTGATGCAGAGAGGGAAGGTATATAAAGGGAGAGGGCAGCCCTTACCTTCTCCCCACACTCATATTCCAGCCAAACAAGAAAGGAGAAGAAAGAACGGAAGAAAAGAGGAAGAAGTGTTGGTTTGGGTTGGTTCGAGTGGCCAAAATTGTTGAGAAGCGAGTCAAATCGAAGCTCTTCTCGATGTGGTCATTTGTGAGAGTTCTAGTACATCTCCTTTAAATGTTTTTGAATGATTTGGGGCTGGAAAACATCTAAAAATCGTGTTTCTGAGTGTGTGCATGTTTGACCCGTTTGTGTATCTGTATGTGTGTGTATGATCCGTTTAAGCCTTGTTTGTGAGCTTGTGTGTGCTTGAATGGTGTTGTGTTATGCATCCCTAAGGTTTAGGATGGTTGATTTGGGGTTAGAATGGGTTTAGATGAGCTTGGAGGTCAAAAATGGCGGATTGGGTTCGGGATGAACTACATTCTGCATCAGTTAGAGCTAGGCGACCGAATGGAGGCCATACGGCCGAATGGTGTGCGATTGGGGTCCATTCGCACGATTGAGGGTCCATTCGCACGATTGGGGCCAGTCACATGGAGGTCATGCGACTGAGGTTCCAGTCGCATATGTGCTCATCCTCATTAGTTCCATTCGCATGAGGTCCATCCGCATTAGTCCATTCGCACGATTGGGTGTTCATTCGCATGGGTGTTCATCCGCATTGGTTGAATCGTGTGATGTTCAGTCGCATGGAAGCCATGCGACTGAAGAGTGTCCATACGCCCGTATAGGGTTGTTGCACCCAAGGAAAAGTGTAGTTTAACTTTTGACTTTCGGGGGAAAGTGCAGATGTAAGTTTTAACGTAAAGGTTCCCGTAAGTTCATGTAAGATGATTGTTGTGGCCTTAGAGAGCAGGTTGTGCAGGATGATGATGTTGCATGATTATGCATGTTATGTATGTATGATGTTGCCCTGTATGATGCTGATGACTGTGTATGAAATGTTCCTTATTATGAAGTATGTTATCTTTCCTGTGGCTTTACGTGTCATGTTAATGAATGAATGAAGTATTATGTAATGTAAAGTGAAAGATAAAGAAAAGAGGAACATGGAGTAAGAATGCATGCATTAGTGAACGATGAAAGTAAAGAATGTCTTGCAAGCATAGTATGTCGGGACACGCCATTAAAAGTTGTTAGCCTAATGGTGTGCGGGTTTGCTACACCGGGAGGATGCACATCGGGGTCTTTCTTTGTGATTGACCATTTGTAGAGCCCCATTGTTGCATAACCTAGGTACAACGATCAGAGGTGCAATGCACCGTTATAGCTGGTCTATGATAGACCTAGGTCCAGTACCAGGAATAGCTGGGTATTGCACATAGCAGTGGTACACCTAAACTCTACCCTAGGTACTGTGACCAGAGGTAAAATGCATCGTTATAGTTGGTCTATGTTAGACCTAGGTCCAGTATCAGGAAATAGCTGGGTAAATTTATGGTGGAAGGAAAAGAAAGAAGTAACGATGAAAGAATGAAAGCATGAAAGATTAAAGAAGATAATAATGATATTATCTATGTGTACGTATGATGTATGATCGCACGAAAAAAATGAAAAGTTTTAACGAAAGATAAAGTATGTTTTATTATAATACTAGAACTCACTTAGGAACGCTAGTTTTGATGTGTTTCCAGTTGATAGGTAATGATTGCTGAGGATGGCATGAGGTGGCTAATCAGCTCTTTTGGGATGGCATCAATGTACTTAATGCTTTTGTGATGTAATGCAACAATGTATTTTGTAACTGATTAACGATATATTATTTTGCAAATGTTTTTATAATGAAATGAGATGTCATTTTTGAATGTTCCGCTGCAATATTTATGTAAGAGAAATGAAAATGTAGGTTTTATGTGCAATTATTTACCAGCTGTAAGCGTCCCGGGGACGGGTCCTTGCAAACCTTAACGTTTCTTTAATCGTTAGATCGATCGGGTTAGCATTCTCACTAATTGGATCACCAATCAAATAGGATTCCACATTATTTGATTCGGTATAAACGCAGAATTTGTTAATATTCCGTACGTACACGGTCCTGACACAAGCTCAGCCTTGTATTCAGTTAACTTGATAATGAGAGCCTTCATTTGAGTCTTTTAATTTGTGTGCTAATGCTTAAGAATTGAAATGGTTTTCTCTAAATCTTCTATTTTATGTTTATAATCATTTTAGCTCTTTCAAAATCAATTTTTAAAATGTTCAAGGACTCAAGGTCATGCCTCACTTCTAAGTTATAGGACCTGTACATATTTACTTTAGCAATGCACCTAGGAGTACAAATATGTTCTAATACCTTGGCTTCTTCATGTTCAACCATCAGTTCTTGATTTTAAAAAACATCTTCTACCTAGAAGTTGCAGTCAAAACCTCCATATTCAACAACAACAACATGTTTTGGTTGGCTTAGCTTATTAGGTCTGGGAGCACCCTAGTGCAGTTTGATCTGGTTTGTGCTTCGCCTTTCACTCCCTAGCAAAGTGTCCAATTTGGTTACAGTTATAACACTTCACCTTTCTTTTATCTAGTCTAACTGTCCACTAGATACATTGCTGGGAAATTTCTTCGTGTCCTCTTGTAGAAATTATTGGCTTTATGAGTGAAAAAATCCATTTGCTGGACTATCTCCATATAATCTAGATCATCTGAATGAATACAATCCATGTCTTTAGGAGTGAAAAGAAATTTGCCACAACTTTCATCAATAGATACAAAGGCTTGAGAAGAGCTTGTCTCTTGAAGTAGGATTCCTTGGATGTAACTCTCCCTTGGTGTCTTAAGGAAGGTGATGAAAGGACCTTTTTATGAGTTGTCAGGGTAGCATATGAAATGATTCTATGGTTTTCTACTATCCGTTTCAACCACATGAAGGTCTGAACTCTTCTAATTGTTGGAAGAGCTACGTGATGGATTTTGCATGTTCGTCTCCATCTAGTAGCCATTAAGGATACCATACAACTTTATGAGGGTAAGGGTAGTGAAATTTCCAGTTCTCTTAATGGCTATACTATAGTGACTCCATTTTCTTGCAAGAGAGAACATGAACATCCTCATAATGTCCATATTCTCAAGTTTTACTCCAACATGCATTATGTGTCCACAATCTCCACATACCTAAAGTATTGTTGAGTTTTGGTTTCACCTATCTTGTAGATGAAGTTATTAAAATGCTATTTCATGAGTTCTTTCTTGTTTTCTTTGGCTTCCTTAGCTCTCATACATAATCTTTAGTGCATCCCAGAGCTGCTTTGCAGGTTTACACTTCTTGAAGCCTTTATAGGTAGAGTTTGGAAGAGCAATTTAAAGGGCGGTTATGGCTTTCTGTTCTACATCAATTTTCTTCAAATATTCTTCAGAATAATCAACTATTTACTTTGGTATCATAGGTGCTTGGGATGTGACGTCCCTTAATGACACATCTCCGCATCTTGCTGTCTTAAGACTTGATTAACAGATCAATTCATTGGCACCAAGTATCAAAATCATCAGGAGTGATAAGTGGAGATTTAGTCATGGTATAGGTTTCCATATCAGCCTTTAAGATAGCTACAATTTGAGTTGATAAGTGTCTGGTGAAAGGGAAAAGATCTAAGATGGTGAAATCGTACAATCAAGAGCCTGAAATGCTCTAATGCCATTTACATAACCATTGATGGGGGTCAATTTACTAGTTTTAGTAGTAAGAAAGACTTAGAACACTTAGTAGATCAAATAGTGAACAGGTTCAGATGAAACAATGAACACAAGTAACAAGAAGAATAAAGAAGAACACTCAAATATAGTTTTCAAGAATGATGTTTATTGGTCTCAAGTTCTTACAATTGTTACAAAGCTTATATACAAAGTACAATACTTGAGATACTTCATACTACATCATACAACCAATCATACTTTGAAGGCCAACTAGAAATACTAATCTAATCAACAAGATCAATGTAAATTCAAAAGGCATATTGCATTTTCACTAGCAAGTATTACATGCCATAGCTCACATTGTTATCTATTACAAAAAAGATAAATGTACAAATATACAAAGTTACAGATATAAGACCTTAATCTATAGTTTGACAAAAGAATGGACTTTTCACTAACTCATCTAAGTTGGTGAGTCTTCAGAGATGGTGGCGAAAAGTGGCCAGCTTTTGTCAAAAGGTGATTCAGAGAAAGCATTTCTTCTCTATTTTCGTAAGAAATTAGTCTTTGGCTTCGAAAGACTTTGTCTTTTAAGCTTTGGAAGACCTGTTCTTTGGCTTCAAAAGATTTGGTCTTCTTTCTTTGGAAGATTTGATCCTTAACATAATTCATTGAATTGTATCAAATCCTCATAAGTAACTTCCTTGTACTTCACATGTGCATGTTGAGAGCTCTTTGAGTTGTTCTTTGGTTGCATCAGCGTCTAAGTGTAATCCTTACACACTATTCTACTTATTTATGATTCATACAAGTGTTGAGGACTGACACTGTTCCTCTCATTTGTCTGAAGAATTGTTGACCGCATTTGTCTATTCATTATTAACAACATTAGTTTATTAGCACTTGTATCTAAGGATTGTTCCCTGCATTAGTTTCTAATACTTGAAATTTTTTCACTTTGGACTTTGGACTAATTGGACATTTGGACTTAAAATCAATCATAAAATAAATTTATTATGCCTAAAATCAATCTAATCACTATTTAAACAAAACTAAAATCAAGAAACAATCATAGGTAACTAAGTTCAGTTGAACTTGGGCATAACCCTAAACCAAAAATTTCGAAACAATGGAATTTTAGATTCAGGAATTGTCTCATTGGTGTTGATGTAGATTACTGGATGTCAATCTGCAAAGGTCCTCGCATTCCTACTTCATTTGATGTTGATCAATATAGTAATGCAAGGATTCCCGGTGAAGATCCAAGTGTAGTTCTTGATCCAGAAGACTACAAGAAAATTAAGATTGATATGAAGGCCTACTCCCTACTTACTCAAGCACTGAAGATCAATGTGCTGAAAAAGCCTTGAGAAATACACAACTGCTAAAGGAGTGTGGGAAGCACTCAATATTATGTGTAAAGGAAGTAGGGGAATTACCAAGATCAACAAGGATAAACAAATCAATTAGTATGAGACTTTCCATCATATCAAGAGTGAATCAATCTCAATACAACTACATAGGTTTGTATAGTTGGTTAACAATCTTGTGATAATGGTTGTCACTCAAAAAGAAAATGATTTGAATAAGAATATCCTACACTCTTTGCTAAGATTGAAGCTTTAGAACTTGATGAAAGATCAAGAAATTTGGGTGGTCCATAGGTCACAGAGGCTTACAAATTTTCTACTGAAGGTCACTTAGTCGAAAATCCTTTGTCTCAAAGGAAGATGACTTCATGTCAGCACTAGGTAGCACAAGATCAAAAGCATTTGTGTTAGCCCCTCAAAGCAATATGAACAAGCCATCACCCCCTAGTACTCAATCTACAAGTAAGACATTCACATCACGTAATCATATAATTATAAATAAAAAGCAGCTTACAATGCTTTTGTCTTGAGTTTTGAAGCCTACCTTGGTAGAAGGCTCACAACTGCACATGTGATTCAGGATTATTTGGAAAAGAATAGATCCTGATGATGTTAAAGAGATGGATCTCTAGTGATAAATGGCCTTGATCACTCTAAGAGCTAAGAAATGTTTTAGAAAAGGAAGGATGTTATGCCTGAATAAAAATACTAAACTAGGATTTGACAAATCCAAGGTTAAGTGTTATAATTGTGGTGTAAATGGGCACTTCTCAAGAGAATGCAATGCACCAAGAAATGGTCACTACATATTTCAAAGAGCTTCTTATACCTTATAAAGTTAAAGCTCTCATTCACATCAAGGCAGTCAAGGATCTCATCATCAATCACCTCACCATGAAGCACAACATCTGATCGCACATCATCAACAAACCTCTTCATCATTTCAACCTACCTCTAATGCACTTGTCATTAGACAAGATGATGTATGTGACTAGAGTATGTATCATAAATAACTGAAGCCTAATTATCAAAATCATGCTCTCATGACCTACATAAATAACACTTCACCAGGTTTTGCTAAGGTAAAACCAATCTCTATAGTAAAAAATGTATCACTAATGTGTAAGGCTACAAAGAATAAAATCTCAAATTGGTTGCATTGGTAAAAGAGTAAAAAGTTAAATCTGAAATGCTAAAACAGAAAATAAGAGGTTTTGAAACTAAAATTAAATCTTTTCTTGTAAATATTGAAAAGCTTCATGGACAGAAGTACATAATTGAAGTTGAAGTTGAAAATTTGGCTAAACTTTTAACAAAGTCAAAATCTGATCACTCAACTATTGAAGTCAAACTGAAGAAATTCCAGTTCTTATCAACTAAGATTTAAGATTTACTTGATGCTCAAAAAGAACCAAAGGAATGATAGGATCAATTGAATCAATCTATGATGATGTATAAATAAAATTCAAAGAAAATACAAACAAAGTAATCAAATCAAGCAAGATATCAACAAAATTCACAGTTTCATTAATATCAAGCAAAGTCAATTACAAAGTAAGTAAGCAGTTTCGTCTCTACCTACACGCAATAAGACTAAGCTATTTATAATGAAACACAAGGAACTAACTAATTACAAAACTAGTCCTTATACTATTACAAATATTAAGAAGACACATAAAGACAACATGTTAATATTTCTAGAGTTCTAACAATACTCCCCTAAGATTTACATGGTCTTCGGTCTTCAAAATCTTCACTCTTTTCTTCTTTCTATCTCTCCTTCAGCTTTGTCTTCACATTTCATCTTCTATCTTCTAATCTCAGTAATCAAAGAAATCTTCTAGTTCTTCTTTTATCTTGAACATAGGTTTCTTTTGATACATCTCTTGTTCTTTGAAAGCATTAGCACTAGCAGAATTAAATTTGCTAGCTAGAATGCCTTGTTCTAGTTTAGTTTCATTTGTCTTTATCTCCATCTTGTTCATTCTTTCCAAAGTGTTTTTGATAAACAGGTGATATCAATATTAGCATACAACTCAATAGGATTTTGACTTTCCTTTGAGTATATTTCTAAAACACCCTTTCTTGAAATTCTCATAAATTCAATATCTTTGATATCTTTCTTCATAATGTTAGCATAAGCAAGAGCTTTTCTTAAAGATATTCTTTCCATAGCATCATTCAGCATATTGATTATGGAAATGAAATACTTGTTGTCTTGCTCTGCAATCTCTAGATGTACTTTTTCAAACTTTTGTACTGATAAAAATGATATATAGCTGGGATGCAATAGTTTGAGTTCGAAAGCACCAAAAAGAGTAATCATATCCTCATCCCACTTTTCGAGATTTCGGACCAATTGAAGCTCAAACGTCTCAGTGTTATAAAACCATCTGAGAATTGGTTTTGATTTCTGGTAACCATCAATCACTTTCAAACCAGGAGTTGTTACTTTTTCAAAGTACTTGTCATAAAATTCAATCATGAAGTGTTCTTCTTCAGACTGTAATCCCTTGAGCTTTTTGTTTTTCTTTAATGTAGCAAAATACTCTTTATCTTCTTGATCACATCTGGCTTGAAGAAAATTACTTGATCTATCCATTCTTTTTCTCAGCAATTCTACCATCATCTTACCACGTTTAGAATATATTGGATTGATCAGAGGTAATCTATTTAACCACTTCAAATCTTGTCATGGAAGTTTAATGATGCTTGAGTAAAAGTGATATACATCAGAAATTGCATTTACTCTTTTTATCAAAAATGCATCAAAAATCTCATCATACTTCCATGCTATAATCTTTACTTGATTTGTAAAATCAGGAGCAATCACAACATTCAACAATTCAGCAACTGATTGTCCTTTCTGCAATACATTCCTTACCATGTCACCTGTAGATTAGGCATTATCAAAAATCTGTATTTGTTCAGATGGGGCTTTGTATGCTTGCCTTTCAGTATATGAAAACATTTTGATTAGATCTTTTCTTATATCATAAGCATCTGTTTTCCTTGCCATTTTTTGATTTCTTGAGGTTTCAACACTCTTGTTCTTTTTGTGTCTCAAGATATTGAGGGTTATCTGTATCAAGAATTATCATCTTCTTTGATTGTTTTTCAGTTTCTTGAAAGCTTCTAACAAGATTTCTTAACGATACAGATTGTAATCTTTTCAATTTTCTCCATGGATAATTTCTAGCTTGCAACCATGATCTTAATGCTAGAATACCCATATTATCAGGATCAGGATGGTGCAGCTCAGAGCTTGATAACTCTTCTACATTAATACTTACTTTCGCTCAATTCCATTCTCCATGTTCTATAACAATTTCATTTGGATTAATTAGGGCAACTGATTGCAGCAATGCATTTCTCATATTCATCATTAATCTGAGAAACAGTCAGTCCATCCAAAAATACTCTGTTGTATTTCATCTTCATTAGATAGTTGTATATGTCTTCAAAATCTTATGGAATTTCTTCTTGATCTTGAGATTTTTCTTGTGATGAGAAATTTGATACAAACTGAGCTTCATCAATGTCTTCTTCATCAAGACATCATCATACCAGTTATAATTGTAAACTTCTTCTATGTCTACTAAAGCTTCAATTTGCTCATGAGTTGTTTGCTCTTCAACATTTTCTTCTATTCTTTGAGCTTTTGAAGATGACTCAGTTAAACTTGCATCTGCAGTATCATCAACTTTCCTTTTTCCTTTAATCTCTTTAGGATTTTCTTCAACAATGTTCGTTTCAGAACTGATCATTGGATCTGGTAAGATAGTCGTTTGAGATTCTTTCATCTTTATCAATTCAACTTTCAATTGTTCATTTTCATCACACAGTTTCTTGAATTTCTCTTCAAGAATATCATAATCTTTTATCATGACTTCAAAGTTTTTTTATAACATCTTCTTTATCTTTAGCATAGCTCACAATTTTATTCTTTTATCTTTGAATTTTCATCCTTTAATGTTTGAATTTCTTTTTCAATAGATAAATTAATCTCTTTCAATCTTTCATTTTCAGCCTTTAAATCTCAATTTCTTTCTCTTTGATCATGTTTTCTTCTTTCAAATTCTCTATCTCATCAATATCCACTAAGTCCTCTGTTTGTACAGATACATTTTGTGTTGTACTCATAAGAATTTCTTCAAATTCTTTATTTACTTCAGTTTGAAACACTGGTTCATATAGCATATCATTCATGAAATCAAAATCAAAGGTTTGATTTTGTGAATCTTCTTCATGAACAACATCATCATGAATATTAGCATCAGTAGTTTCTTGAACTATGTTCTGAGTTTCATTGACATTCTCATCTTCATTCCTTTCTTCAATAGATTCTTGATGTGCTTTAGTTGCACCATCATTATCATCATCATCATCATCATCATCATTATCATCATCATTATCTTCTGATGAGCTTTCAGAATCTTCATTCTCACTTTCTTCATTATCTTCATCAATCACATCATCTACAACATCCTCAATAAGATTATTTGGATCTATTGGTTCATCTTCAGATATATGGTAATGCTGTTGATTGATGTCTACTTCATCCATTGCTACATTCCTTATATAATCAAACAAATGAATGTTTTGAGCACTAGTGATCATAGCCAGTCTTCTATAAACAGATTCAGACATGTGCTCCAATTGCAATTTATCACCTTCAACTCCTTCAACATATAAGTCAGTATTCTCTTCATTTATGAGCATTTGAAGGAATCTAGGATACATTAAGTATTTATTTCTTTTTCCTCTTTCAAGATTGAAAATGAATCCATTCAATATCCACTTAGCCATGTTAAATCTTCTATTTGTGGCTAAAGCAATAATAGGAGATGCAATGTCTACTGGGTATGAATCCCAACCAGCACTTTTTTACACATGCAATGCTGAAATATGTAGAACAACAATTTCCAATGTTTGTACACTCTAGCTTTGAAGAATTGTTTCTTTGGAAAATGATCAGGATGACCCATTTGTAGAAAAACTTCTCTACATTCATTAAAGGTATACTCAGATAAATCTTCTGGGTCATTTTCTCCAAGTTTAAGAGCTGTTCTAATTGCTTGTTTTGAGACTTCAAGCATTCTATCAGAAGTAATGAAAACTCTTACAACTTTATTTTGTTCTTCATCTCTTTCTATTTCAGCAGTTCTCCAGAAATTCTTGATCAATCTTGCATTAATCATTGGTCTAGCACACATTGCATAGACATATTTTGATCTAAGCAAAAATCTTATCATTTCTTCATATCCAACTACTTCTTTATTTTCTTCATCAAAAAATGCAGCAACATTATGTTTGGGTTCAAACTTGAAAGTTGCCATTTGCAAAATAAAAAAATATTAGAACATTGAAATTTGATGAATTTTCAATTTGAAATATTAAATTCAATTTTAACTTATGATTTTACTTTTTACTTATGAATTTAAATTTGTGGAATTCCTAAATTTATTCATTTTGAATTC
>BJCM01206684.1:0-28088 GCA_018326385.1 Flaveria bidentis | reverse complement strand
GCGATAAACTTTCTTAATTATTATATAAAACACATAAACACGTAAACACAACATCATAATCACATTAACAACTAGATTATCACCCATTTAACATGATTAATTATTATTACGTCACCAACGTTAAACGACAACTAGTGTGTGCTCACGACACGTGTATGCAAAACTTAGCGGAACTAACGGAGTTGGATAACGGAAATTTACCGGATATTACAAAAAGCATGGACCTTTTCACCAACTCATGTAAGTTGGTGACCTTACAGAGGTGCATCGGAAAGATGTCCAGCTTTATGGAAAAGTACATCAAATAAAGCATGTATTAAAAGTCTTCGGAAGAAATCTGTGTTCATGAGTTGAAGCTTCGGAAGACTTTGTCTCTGAGGCTTCGGAAGATATTGGTCTTGGCTTTGGAAGATTTCACACTTAGAGTATTTTTTTGTTGTATGTGTAAAACATTCTAAGCATTCTTCTTCAATGCACTTGTGCAACATGCAGGAGAGACTTTGGATGTTTAGGTTGCATCAGCTTTTTAATTAATCTCTACAATTCCGTACCTCCTGACTTATTTGATTGATATTATAATTACATTGGGCATTATTCATTCCAATTATACTAAAATTATATAACAATAACATTAGTTTAGAAGTTATTTCATAGTGTTTATTTATTTTTAAAAAAATTAATAAAACTATATAATAACAATTATCACTTCCCAATATCCCAGGCTACGATAGTTACAAACCTATATAATATGATTACCCTAGGTTATCACCAATATCTAAGGCCAATATGATTATTTAAATATGCTTAAACTTAAACGAAACCTTACCTCAAAAATGCTTTAAAGCTTCTTCTAAATGAAGTTATAATATAAGATTACATGAAATGACTAGAGGTTCATCTTTCTAAATGCACTTATTCTTGTTGGCTATGGGGGGTCTTCACGTTGAAGTTGAAGATATGATTGATTCGGCATTGTATAATGTAATAAGTATCAAATAAGTGATTTTTCCTTTGTTATAACTTTTTTATGGTAGTAATGTTATCTTTTTAGGTAAGTGTTCATAAAAAAAGTTCAAATCTTTGGTCAGGCCTGAAGGCTTTATACTTTTTTTATGATTCCGTGTGACAACCAAAAAATCAACGTGCGAGGTTTTACCATGAAATGTATGACAAACTAGGATCCAAGTTACTAGTTATTTACAAAGACTCTATATGTGACATTTAAAAATAATCCAGAGTTTAAAACTTTAAAACATTACGGAAGCGTTTTGTTAATAAATCAAACTCATAGTACTAGAATTTATAATGCAAAAAAACACGAGCCCGAACCATTATTTAAAAATATATAATGAAACCCAAATGTAAACAAATGATTGTTTCAAAAGCATGCTCGACTCGTGAGTGTTCTCAACTGCAGCTTCTAGTAACGACCTGAGAAAAATATATTAAAGTGTTAACATGGTGGTTAGTGAGTTAAATAGTTTTGCAAGTTACCTTAAACAATAGCATTTGTAACACATAAGCAAGTGTATTGAAATTGGTAACTAGTTTAACTTCATAAGTAATAACTAAAATGTAATACCCCTAGTATAATAGTTTTACATGTGCGAAATATAAAAATCTTTCTTTCATATATTGTTGTATAAGTAAGATGACTATTTGGTTGATGTCATATGATGTCACGATTTTACTATTTTAAGAAAGTGTTAAATAATAATAAAATATTAAATTTTTTATTTTACTCGGTTTTTAACGGAACTTAGGTCGATTCGTAGAGAAAAATGAGGTAGTCCCAACGACGTATTCAAAATTTTATAGAACTTTATAGTTTAAAAGTGTATCACCCGGATTTTTAAGAGAAAGAAGAATAAAAGAATGAAATGCAACTTAACCCAAGAAGAGGGGTTAAATGTGCAAAAGTACAAATAATATATTAAATTTTGTACAAAAGGTGGTGTGGCCGCCCACACCTTTCTACATACTGCTTTTCAACCAGTTTTAGAGAGAGAAAGTGAAAAACTTTTGGGTTTTTGAAGAACAACAAGAAGAATCTGAATTCAAGGTAAAAATACAATGTTTTGAAGTGTTCTTGTTGATTATAGCCTCGGGCTTGTGCTTATGTATGTGTTTTATGCCCGGTTGTGTGTGTTTTGGTGGGTTTTAGGTGTTGGAACTCATAGCATACAGGTTTGAAGAAAGTCATACTCAAAGTTGCATAAGGTGAGTTCTAGAATCCCCTTTTTACATGTTTTTAACTGATTTTAGGGCTGGAAACACATGTATGAATGTTTTTATTAAGTGGGTATTTATACCCGTATGTGTATGTGTATGTGGGTGGGGCATGTTTCGGGTGTTTATGATGTTATGATTATGTTGTATGCATGTTTTGTTGCTTAGAATGCTAGTACTAAGCTTAGAACATGATGAAATGAAGACTTTGGGGACTGAATGATGTTATTTAGACTAGGTTGGTTGCCATGCGCCTGAATTTGGCCCATGCGCCCAACGGTTGAATTGCCTAAGTATTTCCCCAGACGCCCAAAACCCATGCACCCAAATATATAGTTCCCATGTATCGAGATTTATTTTGAAATTGGTTAAATGTTCCATGTGTCTAACTACCCATGCGCTCGGGTACCCATGCGCCTACATAGTGCCCATGCGCTTGAGAAATTGCCTAAACTGCCTAAGTGTAGGGTCATGCGACCAAATAGTGCCACACTTAAAAGTTTCCTATGTGCCTAAGTGTTTCCATACGCCTGAAAGGTCATGTGCCTGTATAGTACTCATGTGCCTGCATAGGGCTCATGCGCCTAAAAACTAAGAAAAATTCTAAATTTTAGGGAAAAAGGAAATTTTAGGCTTTGACTTGGAATGTTCCCGGGGATGATGTAAGTTGATTATATGATGATGTATGATGCTTGTGAATCCAAGGATCACAATCAGGAATTATCAGTGTTAGATTGGAATTGAGTTAATGATTGTGGAATGATCATTAACCGTTGTTTAATTGTTTAATTTATAAATATCAAACAAAATAAATATTTGTTATAAAGAACAAAATGATTTCAACACAATAAATAATGGATCAAGATTTGATTCAAAAGTATTTCATTAAAAACGTATTAATAATTACAGATGAACAAATAATGAATGTTATAACCAATGATTGCTTCGAATGTGTTCATGTTTGTGATATATTGATATGACGACTACTAGGGTTTGTGTTTGATAAATTGTGTGAATCGATGTGATGTTTTGTGTTTGCCGTCTGGTGACCTAGTCGCCTCTAGTCCCATCTTCTTGATGTGTAGCCTAGGACTTGTATTTATAGGCATTTATGCTTCTGTTAAGGAAATACCGAATCTCTTGGGATTCATGATTGACTTGTTGACTTGAATCACTTAAATCATTTAAGCACAAGTTTTTGGTCTTCCATAGTTATGTTGTCTTCCGCAACTACCTTGTTCTTCCGAAGGAACTTTGTCTTCCGCAGACGTCTCCATTTTAGTTTCTCCATGTGCAGTGAATAACTATGTTCATCCATAGAAGATCTTCGGAAGAAAGTCTTGTAAGAAAGATATCTACGGAAGAACAAAAATGTTCATCCATAGATGTTTCTTACACTTGGTCAATTTCTGAAATTGATCAAGTATAATGTTTGTACCCGCAATCATACACAAAAATCAACACACATATGGGTTAACCTATATACATAATGAATACATTAAAATAATGAATTACAAATATTCATTACATGTATTGATTAAAGTTCTAAGCCTATACAAAATTATATAGACCTATTATTCCTAGATCTAATAATACTCCCCCTTAGGCTTAGACACTTGTAATCAGGCTTTCAGGCTTGACAACTCTTTTACTCTTGCTATCATCTTGTTATAGAAGTATGAGACAACAGTCTTCTATTCATCATACTTGTAGTTGATCTTCATCTTGCAAATCTTCTGTAATGTTTTAAATCTTAGACCCAAAACATCTTCTTTAGTTGTAAGAGTTTCCAAGACATTGTTCTTATGAACTATCTACAACTCATCTTTCTCTGAGATCCTTAATTCAGATACTTCTTTAATGGTTGATCCTCTCAAAATTCATGTCTCATATCTTCTTCTCTTGAAAACCTTTGCATGCAATTTATCAATCACTTGAATCATATGAACATATAGGCATAGATAATTCTGAGCTCTTTCATCAGTCAGCTTTGGGAAGAATTTGTCATGTAAGTATGAAGTGTAGCTTGGATGGAGTTGCTTGAGTTTCACTGGATCAAAAAGTCTAATACTTTGAGCTTTCTTCCTTTTTTCATTCCTTAACAACACCAACTCTTTAGTTCTCTTAACATATCCTCATTCAGTTATGGGTAATGTATATTGATTACCTTTTATGATCTTGATTGTTGATGTTTTTCTGCTTGAATATCCAACCCTCCTCAGAAATTCATCATCAACCAATGCAGAGGAGTTGGATTTTGATCTTCTTTGGCTTTTTTTCTTGTGCTCATCACCTTCTCTTCTTGCTTCTTTCAGCAAATTATCCTTGAATTTTGTTTTTAATTTCCCAACAAATACAGAAAAGTCTATTCTTCTTGGGCTTATTTGATAGTTTGAGATGATTAAACTTTGGAGATCAAGGATTTTAGCATCGGGAAGCAGTAAAATTGATTCAAGTAAATAGAAGTATTCAAGTCTTCTAGATACCCTCTTGATTAGTGTATAGTCCCACTATTGGTCAAATTTTCAGGCGATAATCCTATTTTCCTTAGTAGAAGTGGGAGTTGTAATGTGATCAAGCAACTAGATTAGATAAGATTTATCTTTAGTAATTTCTCTCATAATTGTGCCCAATGGCCACACTATTCCTGGTATTACCTCTCTGGGTTCTCTGACGAGTTTTTCTTTTTCCTTTGTGTTGATCCCGGCTTTCAACTGCTACTAGATCAGCAAGGGTCTTCATTTGATGTTCATAAGTGGGATTAGGGGCTTCAGACTTGAGTCTTACTCCAGTTTCTAGCTCCACCTTCATAACATGTTCCATCATTCTTCTTAGCTCTCCCACTGACGTCCTTTTCAACTCATACATCTTATAATTGTGACCTTGTAATCAAAAAGTCATATTGTATTTATTGAGTTTAGTTGTATCGTAATGACCTAAAACTTTCTTGTTCTTCTGAATAGCTTGAAGTGAAATGAACATTTCATAATCAGAGTTAGGAATCATGAATCTTGCAAGCTCAAATTCTTTAAGTGCTTCCTTCATTTCTATCATGTTCATTCTCTGAACCATGTCATATGGAAACCCATGGTTGATTAGGGTCATAAACATAGCTAATTCAGGTCTTTCTTCCAGAATGTCTTTTGCAGTCATAAATTGATCTTCCCTATCCTTTTCTTGTTCTTTGAATGTATCAATCTTGGTTATGTCATCCCATTCCTCATCACTCTCTACTTCAGCATGTGAGATAGGCTTCAAAGTTGATAACTTTGCTAAAGGAGTGTGTTCAGGTGACGCATGTTTTGGTCTTTTTAAGGAATCTTTGACTTCTATGACCTTTTTCTTAGTCTTTCCCAGATACTTTCTTTTTCTTGAGTACCAAATGATTTGCTTTGATGTTTCAATGGATTCTTTTGATTGTTTTGATGCAGGAGCACTTGACTCAAGGTCTCTTATCTTCTTTTTCAACATAACAATCTCTACATCTTTTCCTTTAAGCTCAGATAATTGATCACTCAGAGTCTTTTTAGCTTTATTGTTTTCCAATGCAAGCTTTTCTTTTTCAGTCTTCTCTGGTTCAATAGACCATTTTAGTTCTCTATTAAGCTCATGTAGTGCATTAATTACTTCATTGTTAGTTTGAGCATTTTCTCTAAACTTCTTTAGTGATGCTTCTTGCTTCATCAGCTACTCATCTTTTTCTTTTCTCAATCCTTTCAACTCTTGTATTCTTTCCTTCATTTTTTTTACTTCATGACAAGTTTGTTATACTCAGCCACCAAATAACTTTTCTTTACAGGGATGCCTTCTTCACTTACAGGGGCTACACTTGTTGTGCTTGAGCTGGGCTCAACAACTTGATCTGCTTGCTCTTGTTGTTGAGATTGTTGTTGTTGAGGATTAATGATTGGTGAAATCTGTTCAATGTGATTAGATAGCACTGGCATTTGTGAGTTGGTGATTGAGAGTGGAATGGTTCTAGCTTGTGATGCCAACTCAGTCTCACTAGTGTGAACTGATATTTGTGGGGATGATTCATGTGGTGATTGCTGAGGAGTTTCAGGTTTTTGATGAATGGGTGATTGAGGGTGAATTGGAGATATTGGAAGATGTTTTCACTGGCAGGTGATTGATATTGTGGGGATGATTCATGTGGTGATTGCTGAGGTATGGGTGATTAGGGAGGAGAATGTGAGGCTTCTTCATCATCAGCAGATGAATTCTCTTGCTGGTCTTCCCACTATAGTTCTGGTGGGATGTTTGCATTAGCATCAACCACATGAGTAAACATGGGCATGTCCTCACCTTGGTATTTTACACTGATCTTGTTCAGAATAGATATTCCCAAGTGTGCTAGCACAAATACATCACCCTCTCTTGCTATTCCAGGCATTTCACCATTTTTGATCAGTTGTAGGAACCATGGGAACATATACATCTTTTCAGCCTTTTGCACCTTATTTGGTCACACAAACACCCAAAACTGTACTTAGATTAGTTGTAAGTTCTCCCCTCAGATATGCCAATGATTCCGGAGGAAATGTGTCTTGAGAATCTATCTAGACCGGATTTCCTGTTTTACATACACTTGAGATAAGTGTGACATAGAAATCTATATGGTTTGCACAACCTTCCTTTCTTTATCTCACCCTTCTCAAAGTCACCATCATATTCCATCAGATGAAATATTTTTTCTATGTATTCATTGTCAAATACATCAGGGTGACATATCTCTATATCTCCCAAATCTAGATTTCTCCTAATAATCTATTCATCTATTCTTAATAGTTCATTCCTGACATCTGCATGTATCACCTCATATTCTCCATCTTGTTCAATTCTTTCCAAGTTCTAGAAATCAATCATGTGTGACTGATAGATCAATGGATCCACCGTCAGGGCATAGAACACCCATGATCGTCGCAAGTATCTGATGTTATCTTGGCATCCTTCTGATATAGGGTCATAAGCATGCAGAAAAGCAAATACATTGTGCTCTTTTGCATACCGATTAGCCATCTGTTCATAAGAGTTAAGAAGATTTGGTTAGAATCGGTTATCAAGCATACGAATTTGAAGAGTTTTGAGGACAACTAACAATTAAGTAGTTCATTTTTGATATTTATGATATGTGTTACCTTGAAAACACTAATATGATATCAATTTTATAATATTGATAGTTGTTTTGATTTGGTAATTTGAATGTTTGAGGAAAGGAGGGAGAGATTTGTGATGAATGTTATTCTAGGTCAAAGTTCTTTGAAAAGGTGAATAATGAACATTTAGGTCAAAATTGTCATTTATGCTCCCTCAGAAATATTAATTTCATTTATTTAATAAAGTTGATCCGATATTCCTTATTAAATTTCCATGGAATTTATTTATTCCGTAGATTTTTGTTCTTCCGTAGAATATCTACGGATGCCTAACATCTACGGAGGTCTAACTATTAAGAACTGAATTGTTTATTGAAGTATAACTTGATTTTTCATGGATTTCCAATCTATGAAAATAGGTTATACTTTTTAAAATATTAACTCGTCCGTATTTTACCAATCTACGGATAGCCATATTTTACTTGGTTAAGTTTCGCACTGTAGCTTCTGCTTATGCTTAAAATGTTTCGCACTATAGCTTCTGCTGATACCGAAAATGCACTATAGCTTTTACTGATGCGGAAATGCAAAGTTTGAAACTTCTTTGATTGTATGGTCCTACTCAACTAATAGAACTGATAAAACCATTTATTACTTTTGGACCTTGTTGACTTTGTTTTCATGGAAATTTATGCACTAGAAGATTTATAGTTTGAAAAACTTCATGTATCCAGCAGCCAGATTTATAGTTTGAAAAACTTCATGTATCCTGATACCAAGTTAGTGCTCAAGCTTCAATTCCTTCATTTGATTTTTGTTATAAAAATTCAGATTTTATGTTTTCATGTATTAATTACTCCCCTTAAATTTGTGATTAAGATAAGATGTTGCATTCATTATAAATTTATGTAGAAGAATAGTATGAAAGGCACATGACAGTCCAAAAGTTATGATACAAAATAAGCTAAAAGAAATAAAATAAAATTTTGTAAATGCATATAGACACATATAATGGGATCCTATTATGACACTAAGCTTCTTCTTGATTGAATTGATTGTTTAAATGTGACGTGATTCTAGTCCTTATTGCAATTATGTTTGTCTACTTAAATCCAAACAAGAGTATTGTATCAACTAGGCATGCTGTTTATCATGTTTTCATGTTTATTAGTGATTAACTGTTATGGGTTCCACATTCAATTCACATTAGAGTTTTTCCTTCCTTTGTTAGTTAATTCATCACTTTTTCACACTTAGAAACTATGTACATTAAGTTATAAATTATATCTTGAGACAATTTTGGTCTCTAATGCTTTGATGCAAAAGCTCTTTAGATAATATACAGTTGATCACAATGGATTATTTTGAGAGCTTAGATATAATCATAATCAGGTCACCAGGTCTTTACTTTCATAAAACAGAGGTGCCTTTAACCCAGGTTTTTGTTTACACAAAACAGAGGGGTGATGAGGATCATACTCTATTCACCAATTGGTTATAGAAGTAAACCGAGGTGTTCATAAACCCAGGTCTTTGCTACACAAAACAAAGGGAATATGATTTGCAAAGATAGAAGTTATAAAGTGTTCTACATAGTGTGCTTGGGTGAATGAGTAGATCACATCAGGTTAAGACTTACTTGCTTGATCCTCAAAATAGAGTATCCCATAGGCAGTCACCATTTCATTATGTTAAGCATGCTCTTAGTGTAGTTTCCACTCAAGATGAACTTACTCACATATCAAAGTACTTCTGATAAGTAAGTTAAGAACTCATAGGAGCCTGCACAAACTGAATAACTTATGCAGGGGTTCTTTTGGATCTTCTTTGGGTAGTAGTATGGTAGCTCTAGTGCTCACTTCCTCCTGTGTGGGTAGTAGTATAGGAGTCTGCATAGACTAAATAGCTTATGTAGGGGTTCTTTTGTATCTTCTTTGGTAGGTGAGGGTGATTTGAGGTGGCTGTTTTAGGGGTTGAGAGGTAGAAGGTGTGGGTTCAACACTAGCTTGTGTTGCTAGGTTGTCACCTTGTGCAATGAGCTTTAACATTTTTGGGACCAGGGTTGTTTCTACCCCAAAGAAGCCAACAGTTGACTTTTTCAAGATTTTAAAGATGTTGGGTTTCATCTATCACAATTTAAGAATATTATTTGTTTCCCTTAACTATGAGCCTAGTTCACATTTAAGAATGTGTTGAACATATCTAGGAAACATATAATACTCTAAGGAGTCCAAGTTAGCAAGCAAATTTGTGTAAAAAAACTAAGAGTACCTGAACTTGACCCCCTGAACCATCCCATGCACTATGAAGGAAAGATACTCAGGAATCTGGTTCCTGCCCCCATGCTTGTTCGATAAGCTATTGATGACCATATGAGTAAGTACTTCCATTGGGAGGTGACCTTCCTTTTCCTGAAGGTCTTGGCAGAAAGATCTCTCTCACAGCCCATCTGCTCAAAAAAGTGGTTTACAACTCCTTTAGGAAAGAAGAATTCACCTGGAGTGGTGAAGATTGACCTCCCCTGCACTGTAGCAGATAGTGCCTTATCCCCATCCATGATGACCTCATGACAGGTCTTTCAAAATTTAATCAAATGATCCTCATAGAAAACAAGATCAATGGTAAGGGAGGTGGAATAGTTGGACAGAGCAAAAAATCGACAAACTTTTGAGAAATGAGGATCTTTCTCAGAGTGCAACAAAGCAACCTGATTATGTTGCCTGTGTAACTACATGGAGAAGTTTGGGTCATTTTTGTGGTTGAGGTTGGCCATTGTAGATAGCTTTGAGGTGAAGGAAAAGAAGAACAAAGGCAGTTTGAGAGAATTTTGGGAATTTAGGTCTGGGAGTAGATGAAGATGATAAAGAAAGAGGGGGAACCATTGGGTTTTGTATATGAAATAGATTTCAGACAAAGTTAATAAAGGAGGATAAACTTTGAAATTCGGATGTCAGTCCCATCTCTGAAAAGTAGTTTGCTCTTTGCACAAAAAGTAGTTTTCTTGGAAGTCGAAAATCTTCCGAAGGTAATTTTTCTTCAGAAGTTTTGATGAAAAGCTTCCAAAGCCAAAATGACTTCAAAAGATATTCTTGGGAGTTTTGAAAATTTCGCTTCAGAAGAGAATTAAGACTTGGATGTTTTATTCAACTAAGAATAAAGCTTCCGAGTGTTAATTGACTTTGGAAGAAAATTGTCCTAGAAAACATAAAAGTACTTAAGAGAAGTGTTAAGCTTTGAAAGATATTTTAGAAATTTCTTCTAAAGGCAATTTTACTTTAGCAATTGTTTGTTTTAAAGGAACAAGTTTCTTATGAAGATAAATCCATATCTTCTGAAGGACTAAAAGATCAAGATTTTCAAAAATCTAAGGAAAGTTTTCTAAAAAGATTTTTTTCTAGAGAAAACAAGAGCTTATGACGGTGATAAAATAGACAACTTAGGACACATAGATTTTAGAAATAATATGAATTAGTTTTAAGAAAAAGCTACTCAAAGTTAATCATACCAATAACTAATATAAGATACTTAAATCTTTGCTCATCAAAAGCTTTGGTGAACAAATCAGCATATTATACATTTGTGTTAACTTTGACTAGTTTGATTAATCTCTTTTCAAAGTTATCTCTAATAAAATGATGCATGATATTGATGTGTTTTGTCCTTGAGTGCTATATAGGGTTCTCTATGATAGAAATGACACTATTGTTGCCTATGTGAATGGGAGTCTCCTTGAAATTGAATCCATAATCTTGCATCTGATTTTGAACCTAAAGCACTTGATCACAACTTGCAACAATAATGTATTCAGCTTCAGCAGTTGATGTAGAGACACATGATTGCTTCTTGCATTGTCGTGAGACAACCCTTCCACCAAGAAACTAACATCCCCCTGATGTAGACTTTGCAGTCATATTGCATCCACCATAATCACTATTTGTATATGCATACTGATTAAAGGCAAAATTCTTTGGATACCAAAGGCCAAGTGTTGAGGCATTTTTGAGTTATCTTAAAAATCCTCTTAACAGTGATAAGATGTGACATCTTGGGGTTGGCTTGATATCTTGCATAAACATATGTGGCGAACATGATATCAAGCCTGCTAGTTGTAAGGTACGTAAGGAACCCAATCATATCCCTATAAAGATGTTCATCCACACACTCCCCCTCAAGATCAGGCCCAAGGGATTAGTTTCTTGCTATGGGTGTCTTAGCAACCATGCAGTCAGTCACGTTGAACCTCTTAAGTATGTCTTGAACATATTTTGACTGACTTATGAAGATGCCATCTTCAACTTGCTTCACTTGAATTCCCAAAAATAAATTGAGTTCCCCCATGAAACTCATTTCAAAACTTGCTTTACTGAGCTTTGGATTAGTTTAACCAAATATGATGTAATTTACATATACTTTAACTAGCATTAAGTCATTTCCTTGTCCTTTGATGAAGATATTATAGTACCTCTTCTGTGTCCATGCTTGTAGATATACTAAGATAGAGTCTCATACCACTTCCTTGGTGCTTGGTGTAGCCCATAAAGAGCTTTATCAAGCTTCCAGACATAATCTGAATGATCAGGATATGCAAAGCCATGTGGTTGTTTGACATACAACTCTTCATCAGTCACCCCATAGAGAAAAGCACACTTGACATCAAGTTAGTAGACCTTGAAATTCTTGGATGCAGTAAAAGCAAAGAATATTCTTACAGCTTCAAGTCTTGCCACAGGAGTACAAACATTTGTGTAGTCAATTCCTTCTTCTTGTGTGTACCCTTGAACAACTAGTCTAGCCTTTTTTTGATGACAAGTCCTCTATCATCCTTCTTATTACAATAAACCCATTTGGTTCCTATAGTAGTCTTCTTATGAGGAAGAGGACATTGGTTCCAAACCTTTTGCATTTTCAATTGAAGCAGCTCTTCTTGCATATCTTCAACCCAACTTCCATCCTTTAGAGCCTCATTAATCTTTTTAGGCTCTATCTAAGATAAGAAACAAGAGTGAAGACAAACATTTTCATCATGGGTTTGTCCTCTTATTCTTACCTCTGAATCAACATCTCCAATGATCTTTGAGGTGGGATGAGACTTGTGGATCCTTAGCTGAGGAATCACAACAAGTTGCTGAGAGAGATCTAAATTAGAGAAATTTATATATGGCATTGAGGTTTCTCCCATCACATCAGCACACTTATCAAGTGAAACTTGATCCAGTGAGTGTGTGACATCATTGATTTTGTCTTCAATGGAGTGATTGTCATCATTAAGAAATTTTTGATCACTTTCACCACCACCATGATCTTCTACATTTAAAGTTTCTTTATTTGGTTGTTGAGCCTATGAGGTGGTGTGGCCGCCCACACCTTTCTGCATATTGCTTTTCAACCGATTTTAGAGAGAGAAAGTGAAGAACTTTCGGGTTTTCGAACAACAACAATAAAAAGAATCTGAATTCAAGGTAAAAATTCAATGTTTCAAAGTGTTCTTGGCTGATTATTGCCTCGGGTTTGTGCTTATGTTTGTGTTTTATGCCTGGTTTGTGTGTTTTGGTTGGTTTTAGGTGTTGGAACTCATAGCATACGGGTTTGAAGGAAGTCATACTCAAAGTTGCATAAGGTGAGTTCTAGAATACCCTTTTTACATGTTTTTAACTCATAGCATGTTTATTAGGTTTTTGTACTTAGACTAGATTTCTAATGTATAGTTTTTGGGTAGTTTAGTCATTTTATACAAGCCTTACGCCAGCCTATAAATAGAATAGAAAACCCTACTTTTGGGACAACAAGAATATTAGAATCTTTGATTTGTCATATGTTTTTGTGGTGTCAAGTTACTGTATCTTGTTAAAACCCTAGCATTCATTGTAACTTGGCTACCTTTAATAATACATAGCATTTATGAGTATTTTAAGCATTCAATGATCTTTGATTGTGTATTTCTGCTACATAGTTACTGACTCAAATCATCATATTCGATCCTTTTTGATACACATCAATAGAGAATATCATTCTCGTACCCAGTCTATTGGTATCAGAGCTTTGGCTCTCGAATTCGATTCAAATCATCTCAGATCTGAAGAAAACTCGATTGATCTGGTGATTAAGTTACTATTAGCAAGTTCTTAAACTTCTCATACTATTCATTCTAAAAAACCTCTAAAACATTGACATTCTTCACTGTTATACCAAACCGAAGACATAAGAACTTTATCTAACGGTGGACTGTCATAAAAAACAAACAAAGACATCATCATCAAAGATTATTAACCTAAAATTAATACAAACCATATTGACTATGAACTGTTCATCACATAAACTTACTGCTACTACAGTCCACAAAAAAACATCCTAGAACACCTTGACTTTGGAGTGTTTGAACAATCTAGAATTAAAATCAATTTAATCCATATTGCTTCTAACTATGCAGAACTTCATCATGCTTCTAAGCCACCAAATGCTTAAACATAAATCTAAATTTAAGCAATGGAAGATACAGTTTATGAATTTTATTATAGGTGTAGATCTTGATTACTGGATTTCTATATGCAAAGGACCTTACATTCCTGTGTCACTTACTGCTGATCAAGTTGCATAATACAAGACAGTGAGAATCTCCATTGAGGATCCAAGCTTAAATTTTGATGATGATGAGTACAAGAAAATCAAGATTGATCTCAAAGCACACTCCATCCTTACACAAGCCTTGAAAATGCATGTTTTGAAAAGGCTGGAAAAATATGGAACAAAAAATCACTATGGGATGCATTGCAGATTATGTGTGAAGAAAGCAATGAAGTAGCTAAGATCAATAAAGAAAAGTTGGTGAATTAGTATGAAACCTTCCATCACACTAAGGGTGAATCAATCTCAAAGTAACTTCATCGGTTTGTGCTATTGGTGAATGATCTGGAGACTACGGGGGTTACTAATAAGGAGAAGGAGATGAACAAAAAGATGTTGCATAGTCTGCCTAAAATTTGAAAGTAGAATGTAACTATATTGAAGAACCCACTTGATTTGGAGACCACCAATTTGGATATTATGATTGAAAAAATTGAAGTCCTTGAGCTTGATGAGAGGATGAGGAACCTCAGTGGATCACAAGTCACTAAGGCTTACAAATTTCTATCAGAAACTCATTCTATGAAAAATGCATTTGTTACTGAGGAAGACGACTTTCTCTCCTCAAGAGATCAAGCAAGATCAACTAGATTCATTGCTACTCCACCATAAAGCAGGCCATCAACGTCAAGTCAATCAACTGCCACTCCCTCAAGCATGCTTGCTGACCATAGGTCTGAAGAGCAAAATGCAACTTATAATGCCTTTGTTTCTAGTATAGAAGCATACTTGGGAGGAAGACTCACTTTAGCTCATCTGATCCAAGAAGACTTAGAAAAAATGGGTCCAAATGATGTGGAAGAAATGGATATGCAGTGGCAAATGCCCATGATTGCTATGAGGGTTAAAACGGTATTCAGAAAGGGGAAGAAGCTAAATTTGAATGAAAATACTAAACTTGGATATGAAAAGTCCAAGGTTAAGTGTTTCACCTGTGGTATGACTGTCCATTTCTCAAGGGAATGTAATGCACCGAGAAGGAGCAACAACAACTTTCAATGAAAATTTCATGGTCAATCATTATCACATCCCAGTTCAAGCTTCCAGTCAAGTAATCAATAACAATATCATCATCAAAATCAGCATCATCAATCTCACTAAAGTGTCCTCAACTTGCTAATCAAGCTCATGGAAGCACCCAAACTATTTCTAATGCACTTGTCATCAGACAAGATGGAGTGTATGATAGGAGCTTGGGTGCTAAATAAGTGAAGCCTTAATTTCAAAATCTTGCTCTTATGGCTAAGATAAATGATAGCCCCACTCCAATATCATCTGAGGTAAAATAAAATATTTGAAGTGAAAAATGCATTAATAATTTGCAGGGATACCGAGAGCATAATCACAAACTGGCTACTAAAATCAAAGAAGAAAGAGTAAAATCTGAAATTCTAAAACATGAAATGAAAAGCATTGAAATTAAAATCAAATCTTTGATTTCTAACATTGAAAAGTTGCATGGGGAAAACTACACTCTTGCAACCGAAAATGAAAAGTTAATTAAATTGTTAACTCAAACCAAAGATGAGCAATCAGCCACTAAAGTGAAACTTGAAAAGTTTCAACTATCTTCAGTAAAGCTGCAAGAGGTGCTATATTCATAAAAAGCATCTGAAGGACATGACTGGGATAAATACAATTCATGTCCCCTTCCTTATAATTACCATTACACTAATATGCCTGAGTCACTCACTCTTTCTGAGCCAAATGAACATAAGATTATCGAAACTAAATCAATAGTTTCACAAATTACTAATACTCAAATTAACCAAGTGTTTACATTGAAAAAAATTAGGATAAAATCAAATTAGTTAATCATATAAAAATCAAAGAGTGCTCAGACAAAACTATAAAATATCAAAAAGCCAAGGACCCAGTCAAGGCCATTGTGCCATTTGTGAAGTTCATTCTTGAAGTTCTTGTTGTTCCATTTGATTGTTTAAAGTACAGATGATATGTATAATCATTCAATATCAGAAACAAAAGCCAAATAATGAAGATGAAGAAGAATAATCACAACCACCAAAGTATTCAAACATAAACAATCAAGGATCTAATACAATTAATAGAAATAAAGGTCAAATATATTCCAGTGAAATGATAGCTTACAGAGGTCTCTTGCAACACAAATATTCGATTAGGGTTTTGCAAGGATGCCCAACAATGAGCTAGATCAAAACTATATATAGAAGGCATAGTTTCACTGGTCAGCGAAACTATGCTGCCGAAACAATAGATTCGCCCGACAGAAACAACAATTTCACCGAGTGAACTAAAAAGCTGACTATGAGCGAAACTGCAGTTTCGCTCATAGTTTCGAAAGGTAGCAAAACTAATCAAAATAAACAACTAACAAAAGTAAACTAACATTAAACCTATTACAATGAAATGTAAACTATATCTAAACTAAAATGAGTTCAACCTATACATGATCTACAATGCTCCCCTAGCTTGGACCTCATTGTCTTCATGAGTCTTGATTTGTCTGATTAGCTCCAATCTCTACCGCTGCCTCTGATGAATCTTTTCCAGTTCCTGTAGCATCATCCTTGGAAGCTTTAGCCACTAATTCTCCTTGGTTAGCTCCTGCATCATCAGTTACTTCTGCCCGTGCACTAGCTTTAGAGAATTTCTTAGTAAGATCCTGCACATCCATTCGAATATCATCCTCTGCCCTTACTTTCATAGCCAACTTTTTTACTTCTGCTCTCACTCCTCTTACTTTATTAGCCACAGTCATGAACAGTCTGGCTTCCTTTATGGTCTCCTCCCTTGCTCCTGCCTTAATATGATTGACACACAGAATCTCCAAATCTTCATCACAGAAAGTAAATATCTCTATAGGGTCAAAAAATCTATATTCAACTCCACCCTTCACTCTGATCACTGCCTCCCCCATGTTGTTGTCGTAGAACCATTATTCAAACTGTTGTAATCTCGGGGGTTGAGGATTTGACAAACTTATCCTATTCACTATTTTTGGGGGTTTCACCCTTAGCACGATCTTCCCTTTCCCAGTCTCCCAATCTTTATCCTTCTTTGACCTTCTCCATTCAGCCTTCATAAACCCAAACTACTCAAAGTTATCATTCAGTCCATTCGTATCCCTTTCTCTAGCAACATGGCTATTTTACTTAGATTAGCATTCAGATGTGGCAACACAACCAATCTTCTCAACTCCTATTTTGGCAGGGTCTTGAATGCCTTCCTCTTATGCATGTAAGTAATCAATCCCCCTCTTCTCTTGATCATAAACATCTTGAGGACGGGGTTATACTTCCAACTGATAATCTTCTTGTCCGCCTCTTTCTTACTCAACCCTTGTAAATTCTGAAAAAAGGGAGTTCGCACTTCAATCTCCTTCTCTTTCACAAACCAGTCATCCTTTAACATCTCAAATACATCATTCTCATAATCTCCCTTCTTGATTACATATGTTAGTGGTCTTTCGTCCACTTCATAATATTTAGGATTCGAGTCTTAATCGAGTAGTTGCTCATCATCTTCTTCTTCATCCACCAATCTCTTTTCAACAAATCTATCAACACCTTCAGTTTGTGTGGGGAACATCTCTTCGCCGCCAATATTATCAATGTCCATTCTTATATCCACAAAACCTGCTTCATACACCTGCTCCACATTATCTACATTCACATTTCCTCCTTCCTCAGTCTTTTTATCAGCCTCTCGCCTTACACCATAACCTCCTACCTCTTCAGTTGCAGCCCCAGATGTACCAACAACGTTTTTATCAATCTTTGTTGATCCATCATCAAGCTTGTCATCCCTTCAATCATATCATCTTTCCTTCTTTCCCTTAGTTCTTGATTGGTAAGCTTGGATTTAATCATGCCCAACTCATTTGCAAGAGAAGAGTTAAGGTTTCTGATGACATCCTCATCCAAACCTGCCCTTTCCTCCCTCCTCGTGGGCTCAATGAAAGATTGGTGTCTATGTTTGGTTCTCTTCTCAGTCTCTCCCACATCTGCTTTCTTCTTAGATCTCTTCTCTTTCTCTGCTCTGGCTTCCTCTGCCATCTTATGAACTTCTTCCTCCAAATCATAGTCCTTCTCTTTCATGTATCTTTTCCTCTTCTTGACAACTTCAGTCTATTTCAGTCTAGTATCTTCTGATCTTTTCTCCTCCGACTCATTAACTCTCCTAATATAATTCCATCATTCCAGAGGGTATATGTTTTCCCAAAGGTGAGTTATCTTCCTGCTAAAATCATGTCTAATAGCACAACAGTCTGCATATATACGGGTGTTCATCTGCACCAATCTCTTAATCTCTCTATGGCTTGAAATATTTAGAATAACATCATCTATAATCATCTGAATGAATTTTGGGTATAGCAACCACTTGTCCATCTTCAGAGCCATGATTTTTTCGGCCATACAATCAAAAATCAGTCGTGCAATGTTGGCCTTCTACCCTCTGCAACAAATCACCAAGGCCTTAGCCCAGTCCATGTTAAGCCCATCTGATCCACCTTTTTGGTAGTCTAAGCACATGATAAACACGTGGGCTATATATCTCCACTCCTTTAAGAGAAAGGATTTTTTAATTTCCTTTCTCGTGCCAAACTAAGGACCCTCATATCCCATCGACCTGAAAGAATCAAACACCACCTCATCTGACAGTATCACTTCCTCTCTAGTATCCTCATCCAATCTCAATACCCTCAATATATTCTCTGAAGTGATAATCAGGTCATTATCCAATACCCTCGCCACAATCCTTTGAGGATTGGCTCTTGTGTCAAACTCAGCCGTACGCCAGAAATCTCGAATATGTAAGTCATAATGGTAGAAGAGTGTGAGATCGTATAGGCGATTGGAGATCTCAGCAGCCAAATAATATAGTCTTTAAACCCGGCTGCCTTGGGATTGAGAGTCATCCAAAAGAGCCGTAATGTTATTCCGCTCGTCAAATTTGAGGTTGGCCACATAACCTGAAAAACAGATTAAACGCATAAAAATGATATATTAAAAAGTAATATAAAAGAAAATTAATAAAAATGAATAATAATCAATTTAAATTTGCTAGCTGAAATTATAGTTTTACAGAATGAAAACTTAGTTTCGGCAAGTGAAAATGTAATTTCGACAGTAGTTATGAATTAGTTTCGGCAATACAGAGCAGTAGATTCGTCATGTCGAAACTATAGTTTCGACGCAGAGAAACCGAATTATGGTCAGCGAAACTGTTATGTTCGCTCAGACAACATAACATCACAGTTTCACTGTAAAAACTTTGAACTTTCGTTCAGTTTCACTGGACTATCGATACTTTCACAGCTAGAACTGCGAAGGCACCGAAGAGTCCAACTCAAATTAGTTTATTAAGAGATGTTGAAACCTAGATTAAACTAAGGTCCTTGGTTCGAAACTCACATTCGAAGAGAAAATGGGAGACAAACAAGAATCAGAAGTCCAAAATATCACATTCATAAAACAAAGGCACGGGAGCGTACACAAAGACCTAAAACCCTAATAATGCGAAAATGAGAAGATAATTTCGCAAAACGAGTTATATAGACTTTAGTTTCGCAGGAAGCGAAACTATAGTTTAGCCCGTATAAGCTCAGGCCAAAACTGACCAAGCAACATGCAAAAGAGCCAGCGAAGCTATAATTTCATCATGCGAAACAACCAGCGAAAGTATAATTTCGCTAGAACCCGGAAATTAAGAAAAATGAAAGATTAATTTCTCCACAAGACCTTACTACATTTCACGTAATTTTTTTAAACAAAAATACGCAGAAGAAAAAGGATATGAACGAGAAGTTGAAAAGATCTTCTAGAGAGTCAAAGTTAGGCGGGATTGCTGATATACTTGTCCCTTTAAATCTATGCCTTCTTCGTTTCAACAAGTATACCGTAACTAATGTTATCATGTTTTGGTTCCTTTAAAGAAAACATTGAATGACTCAGTCCCCACAGACATTTGGCAAAGAAACTTGTCATGTTCTCATGATATATTGAATAGATGACACACTCTGCTTGACTGTTCTTCTCAGAAGCAACAAAGGTCCTATTCGAAAGAAAGCAGAGCTCTTAAATACATCCAATGATGAGAGCTCCAGGTATATATTTACGTATAATAGAGGAGTTGATAAATTGGGTCTTACAGATGAGAGCTTCAGGTCTATACTTACGTATAACAGAGAAGATCATCATTTTATGTCGATGAGAGCTTCAGGTCAGTACTATCATACAACAGAGGAGATCATCACTCCAGGTCAATGTTCACACATAGCACAGGAGATAAGAACCAGAGATAATATAACAAAGAGCTTTTTAGATGCAAAGTAGAGTAAGCGTAAAGCTTTTGAGGCAGAGTGAAAGACCTAGACACAAAGATACTTTAGATAAGAATAGGTCAAAACAGAGATATCATGTTCTTAATCCCTTATGAACAAGGATTGGAAACTTTGTGAAGGACAAAAGTGTCAAGGAGATTATCCGAGTCAACAAGTTTCTTGATCTATTAGTTAAGCTACAAAAGTACTGTTTACTTTGCTTTCAAGTTGAACCTATCAAGCAAATCCCCGACACAATACCATTGACCTCCTTATGATATTTTGAACAAATGACACGCTTTGCTTAACTGTTCTTCTCGGAAGCAACAAAGGTCCTATTCCAAAAGAAGCAAAGCTCTTAAAGACATCTAATGATGAGAGCTCCATGTCTATACTTATGTATAACAAAGGAGATGATCAATTGAGTCTTATAGATGAGAGCTTCAGGTCTATACTTAGTATAACAGAGAGGTTCATCATTTTGTGCCGATGAGAGCTCTAGGTCAGTACTATCGTACAACAGAGGAGATCATCACTCTAGGTCAATGTTCACACATAGTAGATGAGATAAGCACCAGAAATAATATAACAAAGAGCTTTTTAGATGCATAGGAGAGTAAGCATAAAGCTTTTGAGACAGTGTGGAAGACCTAGGCACAAAGATACTTTAGATAAGAATAGATCAAAACAAAGATATCATGTTCTCAATCCCTTTTGAACAAGGATTGGAAACTTTGTGAAGGTCAAAAGTGTTTCAAGGGGATTATCCGAGTCAACAGGTTTCTTGATCTATTAGTTAAGCTACACTAGTACTATTTACTTTGCTTTTGACTGAACCTATCAAGCAAATCCCGACACAATACCATTGACCTCTTATACATCGTCCAGGCTTCTCATTTTATTCTGCAAAGAAAAACAAAAAGAACATTTAATATATGTATTATCCCCCGAAATTTCTACGAATAAGCAAGATGTAGAAATTTCATATTTAGATATAGATCACAATCATTTTTTTATTGTTATTAATTTTTATTATTTTTATTATTTATATTTTTTTATTATATATATATATATATGTGTGTGTGTGTGTGTGTGAAAGATGAGGAAGGGTCATGGAGCGAGCAGAAATACAAAGAAAGAAAGGAAAAAAAAGAGAGAGATAATCAATATGTACAAGATCATGTTTTTGTGAAAAAGAAGGTTAAAATGATATTAATCCTAACATAGAGATCAATTCATAAAAGCAAGGTTTATTAAACATTTTAGTGAAAAGATCAGCCTTTTGTAAATGGGAATAATATCAATAAAACCCTTTTCCTAAGCATCACAAATTGCTTTAATTCTTGTCTCAATGTGCTTAGTGCGAGAATGATGAATAGGATTCTTGGCTATGCCAATAGCTGCTTCGTTGTCATAGAACAACGGTATATGGAGAAAGTTGATCCTCTAGTTAATCATCTGGTGTTGTATCCAGAGCACTTGAGAGCAATAGCTGGAAGCTGCGATGCATTCAACCTTTCATGTAGAAAGAGAAACTATGGTCTATTTCTTGCTCTGCCAGGATACTAGACAATTTTCTAGGTATTAGCAATATCCAGTAACTGACTTTCTATTTAACCTGCAACCATTAGAATCACTATCAGAATAAGCATGTAAATCAAAATTCCCACCATAAGGATACCAAAGTCCTAAACGAGAAGTCCCTTTAAGATAACGAAAGATTCATTTGACGGCCTTTTCATGAGACTCTTTCAGAGCAGATTGGTATCGAGCACAATATCATACATAGGGTTATATAAGGACGACTAGCTGTAAGATACATAAGGGAACCGATCATTGATCTATAGAGATAAGGATCAACAAGTTTCCCGTTTTCATCAGGAGTGAGGCAAGTTTGAGTAGTGAAATGGTTGAGTTCAGGAGGAGAATCATCCATCTTGAATTTCTTTATAATTTCTTTAATATACTTGTCCTGATGAATGAGAATTCCCTCAGGCTTTTTTTTCAACCTGCAACCCAAGGAAAAAGCACTTCCTCCATCATGCTCATTTCAAATCGACCATGCATGACATCCTCAAACTCCCGACACAACTTCGGATTAATGGAGCCAAAAATTATATCGACATAGACTTGGACAATCAGCATCTCACCATGCACTTCCTTCTTGAATAAAGTCATATCGATGGTGCCACAAGGAAAACCATTGGTTAAGAGATATTGTGTTAAAGTCTCGTACTAGATCCGAGGTGCTTGATGAAGACCATAAAGGGACTTATCGAGGTTGTAGACTTTGTCAGGAAAGTCAGGATCCTCAAAACTTGGTGGTTGACACACTTATATCCCTTCGTCAATGTCTCCATAAAGAAATGCACATTTGACATCCATCTGATAGACTTTGAACAACTTGTGAGCGGCATGTGCCAGAAAGATCCTAATAGCTTCAAGACGGGCTACAGGAGCAAAGACTTCCATGTAGTCTATTCCTTCCTGTTTAGCAAAGCCCTGAACCACCAATCTGGACTTATTCCTCACCATAATGCCACGGTCATCGGGTTTGTCCTTGAACACCCATTTCATGCCAATTGGGCATTTGTTTGGTGGAAGATCAACTAGGGTCCATACTTTAAGTTTCTTAAACTGGTAAAGCTCTAATTGCATAGATTCAACCCAGTAAGGAACCTGAAGAGCTGCATGAACATTTTACGTGACGATTTGGGGTATAAAACAAAAGAATAGGCAAATGTTAATCAAACCAGATTGACTCCGCGTCCGAACTCCATCAGTGATAGATCCAATGATGTTATCACGGGGATGATCTTTCAATGTTTTGAGGTCTGTGGTAATGGGTAGGATATTTGAAGAGGGTTGGCTGGTAGGTTGTTGATGGGTAGATGAAGGTGATGGTGATGGTAAGGTATAATCAGTTAAGGAATTGGGTGGTACAGCTAGAGATAAGGTAGATGAAGGTGTTGAGGGAGGAGATGCAGAAACAACTAGAGGTGGAATGGCAAACGATGATGATGAGGATCCAATGTGAACTGTTGTACCATCATTTCTTGATGTATGTGGAGGTGCTTGAGGAGTGACAGGTAATGGAGTTAGAGGAATGATATTTGTTTGGACGTTGGAGATGGACACATCATCGTAAAAAATTGGAAGATTAAAAGAGTTAATCACCATATCGGAGTCAAAGAACCATGCAGGTTCAGATCAAACATCTGAGGAATTAGATTCCTGCCAGTCAACATAGAAAGACTCTTGCAAAATACGAGTTCTCTTGTTATACACCCAATAAGCTTTTTGAGAAGAAGAATAACCGATGAAGTAACATTCATCAGACACAACACCAAATTTTAGCTTCTATGCCTGGGTATTTAGTAAAGTGCACGAGCAAACAAATGGTCGAAATAAGTCAATCAAAGGCTTTCTCTTATGAAAGAATTCATAAGGAGTCTTCATTTTATCTTTGACTATCAACACCTAGTTCAGAACATATGAAGCATAATTCACTGCCTCTGCACAAAAGATAATGGGTAAAGAAGATTCGATCAACATCGTACGTGCAACTTTAATAAGAGAGTGATTCTTTCTTTCAGCGACTCCATTCTATTGAGGAGTCCTTGTAGCACTGAATTGTCTTAGAATGCCCTTACTAGCAAAAAAGAATCAAAGATCTGAACTCTGAATTGGGTACCATTATCACTTCTAATTGCCATAACCTTCCTTTTGCTTATCGTCTCAATTGAAAGAATTAACTTCTGTAGCTCCTCAGTATCCTCTCCTTTGTGGGAAAGAAATCTCACCCAGGAATACCTGGAAAAATCATCTGTAATCACAAGATAGAAAGATTTTTCCGCAATTGATTTAACACTAATTGGGCCCAAAAAATCAGTATTTAACAACTCGAGAGGATTAGATATGCTATTTTCAATTTTTGGTTTATGTGGTTTCTTGTGCCGTTTACCCTTGGCACATTCCATACATTTTTCAACAAAAGAAAAGTCCTTTAAAGGTAATGCCCTACCAAGATTGTTTTTAACTAATTTTTTTATATTTTTTAAATTAACGTGGCCAAATCTACGATGCCATAGGAAAGACTCAAAAGTGGAAGCTTTGGACAAAAGACAAGTAATGGTAAACGTTGACTCCTTTGAACCCATGTCAAGAATATATGTGTCATTCTTCCTTGGAGCCCGCATTACAACCATCTCTTCTAGAATATCAATCTTAGATTTCAAAAAGAGACATTCATTGGACTTGAACAAGATCAGAATATCTTTATCACAAATCTGAGAGACACTCAGCAGAATAAAAGCGAGTTTAGGGACAAAGTTGACTTTCTCTAAGGTAAGAGAGCTGTTGGAAACTTCCCCTTGGCCAACCATTTCCCTACTTTCATGTCGCCAACAAAAACGACATATCCTCCATTGATTATTCGGTAATTGGTCAATAAGTCTTTTAGCCCCGTCATGTGTCTGGAGCATCCACTATCAACATGCCATACACTGTTTACAAACTTAGTGGATGTATCTACAAAGATGTCACAAATCAGATTAACCAGGTGAAACAGGAACCCAAGTCTGAACAACATTAGGTTTAGTAGAGGTTATCTTCTTACAAAAGAATTATTAATTAATTGATTCAATCTACTCCCAAATGAATTAGTATTAAAATTTCTATGATAAAGCTTAGGACATGGCTTAATTACATGATCATCTTTTCCACAATGAAAATAGTGTGATTTCACTCTAGGCCTGTTAAGCAACAAGGTAGGAATTTTTCAATGTATATTTCTTCATCACATTCAGATAAACTCGAATCTTCATCACTGTAAGTCTCATACATGTCTCTAGGTCTGTTTATATTTACAAAAGAATGATTATTTACAAAAAAATAAAGTATCGTCATCAGAGGTACATGTGGTACTAGTACCACTCGTACTTTCCTGAGATGATGACACTACCCTTTCACTTAATAAATAAATATTAGTTTGGATAAAAGATGGAATGGGACGAGAAATTTTTTTTTCAAAACAATTACTTTTAATATTCTATGAAATTTTCACAGTGGAATCATTCTCGACATCAACACAATCAGAAGAGATATCACCATTGCAATGCACATTATTTAACGAGAAAATAGAAACATCACTAGAAAAAGATGAGACAGTGTCTGCTACAGATTGACTTGAAACAAAGACAGAATTTAAACTTGATTTATTATCTAAGAAAGAATGCTACAAATCAGGTGTACTAAGACTAGTGGATCCAAGCCTGCTAGTCGGTTCATAACCATAGTCCTCATGAACATGCTTAATGTTAATACCTTCTAAAAATGCAGACATACTATTAGTATCTATTGTGATAAAATCATTAGAATGATGAGGAACAAGCACAGGAGTATAGCAATAAGTACTAGGAGGAGGATAAACCTTAGCATTTTCATATCCCTAACCTGTTTTAATCCTAGCCCCCCTTTGAGATTTGCATAAATCATCGTGTTTCATCCCCGATATTGTCCATTTATCAAGTTTTGACTGAAGTTTGTTTGTTTCAAATTCAGAAAGTGCAACTCTTTCAGTCAAAGTGTTGATCTCAATATTTCTTTCCAAAACAATTCTTTTTAAATGATCATTTTCTGTCCAAGCTTCATTTAATTTAACAAAATATTAGACTCGTTTACTTTATGTTCTGCATTAATTAGTTTTAAATCTTTTTCATTATCAATTAACAAACGATTAGCTTTGTATACCCAAAATAGCCTAATTTTGCATGCAGAAGAACACATGTACTGAATTACCTCATAAGGAAGTCCTATCACCACCTTCAGTTGCTAAAGCTTTCTCACATTAGCACACCAGAGTACTCAACTTGTTTTCCTCGATAGTGGCAACAACATCATCTTTTCCATTACTCTACTAAGTGGATTGATTTCATTCTTTTTGCTTCTTCTCATCCTCACCTTCTATCACCATTTCCTTATTCACCTTCAAAGATACTTCAACTTCATCTCTAAGTTCTTTGAACAAATGAAAATTATCTTCACAGTTCACCTTCTTCCTTTCTTCCCTAATCTCAGCCACCAATGATTGATTAATTATCTCTCTCTCGTCTCTTTAACCTCAGCACTCTAATCAAAGTTATAAATCAAAGCTGTCTCTTTTTTGGATTCATCTCTTCTTTATTCCCGCTTGAAACTAGTCATGGAACTCCTGAGTTACTAGAATCAGTGATGATCGGCAATGGACATTCATGTTTGAAGTGTCCCAAATGTTTGCAATTAAAACACCTTAGTTAGACTTATCAAACCCATGTTTGGAGTTAGAACATTGACCTCCGAGGTTCTTCCTTCCAGTGTGCTCCATGAATCTTCGGGCTTTGAGTGTCAGCATTGCCATTTGCCACTGAATGTCAGTCTCTTCAAGATCATCAGGATCCACCTGATACATATCCTCCATTGTCATCCCTTTACCCTTCAACTCCCCCACCACCAAGGCTTCATAACTTTGAACAAGCATAAAATAAGTGCTATTGTCTTGGAAGGAACTAACATTTCAGAATTAGCTTTCAAGTGGAATTGATCTCTCCCAGCACTACCACTACCTCTAGAATAATCAACAGTATTCACTCCACCTTTTCAAAATGCTTGCATTGGAGAGCTTATAGCGGAAGACAGTAATCATGCATTCTGAGTGAAACCAGATCAAGGCATCATGGTTTGGTTGAATTCCCTTCTCTTCATGTCAAGCTCAAAGGACTTAAGCTTATAAATGATGTCCATAGGCTTGTAGTTAGTGCAACCTATTGCCTGCTTTAACATTCTCACTTGTAGACTCCATTGCGGTGGAAGAGAGTCCAACAACCTGTTAACCTGCTCACTATTGGATAGTTTCTCATCATATTTCTTCAGTGTGCTAGAAACTATTAGAAAACAATTGGTATTATCAGGCTTTCATTCTTCTATCCCACAAAGAGTTGAACTCCTTCTCAGCTTGAATACCCTTGTCTTTCACCAGCTCATCGTTACCATCGTTGAACTCACAAAGAGCATCGAAGAGAGATTTAGCATTCTTATGTTCAGCAAATCTATTATAGATGTCTGGTGCAAGACATAGGGTTAATGCTCCAAAAGCTTTCTCATCTCTATCAATCAGCTTTAGATATTTGTCATTGAACGTGGTTGGGTCCTTTTTTTGAGACGTGACATCACCAACAGTGATGGTTAGTATATGTGGACTGGAGATGATAGATTCCCATTGGTTGTGGTCGGTGTAGAAGAAAAAGGCTTTAAGACACCGCTTTCAATCTTCAAAGTTGTCTCCTTTTATGAGTCTCGGAGGTCGGTTTGGAAGCACACTTTCTAAATCAACAAGGGTAAGAGAATTCATCTTTGACATTCTAGTTTCCCTGAAGAAGCTGGTAGTTTTGCAGAAAATAACTAATTTGTATGGACTAGTTTCGCAGAGAAGACTAGTTTTGCTGAGTAGATAGTAGTTTTGCTGGGAATTTCAGCAGCAATTTCGCTAGATAGTTGCTTGAGATAGCCTAGTTTCGCCGACAATTTCGCATGAAACAAGCTTGAACTTTCGTTCAAGGATACTTTCGACAACAATTTCGCTTGTAATATGCTCACAAGCACTGTTGAACTTTCGTTCAAAATCACTACTTTCGCAGTTTCATTATTTAAGTTGGTTAAATAATGACATATAAAATGTGTTGTGTTATAAAATTAAACTAAGCTTTAATTTTATAAATTTTAATGATGTGAAGAATGTAGTTTTATAAAATTAATTCAAATGGGTGGGAAACCCATTTGAACACACTATTTCGGCCGCCCTT
>BJCM01206683.1:0-19189 GCA_018326385.1 Flaveria bidentis | reverse complement strand
CAACAAGGAGCAAAAGTTTAGGGCTGAATTAATGGTGGGCTGAAAACTAGGAGCTGAATGAAGGGGCTGAAATTAGGAATAAGAATTGCTTCATTTTACCTTTAAATTCTCATTTTCCTGTTCTAGTTTTGCTTGTCTTGTTTATTTGGTTTATCGTGTTCCTGTTTTGGAGACTAGCCCCTCTCGAATCGGGCCAACTATATTGTTTTTTTTCCATATTTTCAGTTAATAAATCAGTCCCTGATTTTCTAGTTTCTATCAGGGAACTTGTCGATAGAAATCTTGTAATTGTGGTTAATAAGAAGTTCAACGATGCCAACAAAGCTTGTTCTCTCCAACAAGAAGAATTCTGTCTGAAAATAAACACACAAATGCGACGTCTAGCTTCTATGAGAACACGCCGCATATTCACAAATGTTGAGTTTCTCACCAACAACTTTTTTCATCAAAGTGGCCCAAGAGTCTGGTCACTTTTGTGCTTGCATAATGGCTGGCACATGATT
Organism: Flaveria bidentis; assembly: GCA_018326385.1. Taxonomy (NCBI): domain Eukaryota; kingdom Viridiplantae; phylum Streptophyta; class Magnoliopsida; order Asterales; family Asteraceae; genus Flaveria; species Flaveria bidentis. Next base: position 18,686 of record BJCM01206683.1, on the reverse strand, counting down.
CAAATCACTGGTAAACATTTCTATTCATACCCTCTTCTAATGGTTTTAGATATACAAAAGTGTGAGATGTATGAACTGCCAAAGGCTATACAATTACTAGTTCATTTAAGGTACCTGGCGATTTGGTATACTAGAGGTTTCCCATCCTCTTTATGCGATCTTAGGAGCCTTCAAACTATCATAATCAAGAGTGTTACCACTTTGTGGTTGCCAAATACTATATCAAACTTGGTGAATCTAAGGCATTTGAAGTGTGACAAGTATATCCATTTCAACTCGATTGAAAAACCAATGAATTTGCAAACCATTTCTACTGTGACATTGGAAAATGGGGCTGGAAGTTGGGTGAAATATGTCCCTGCAATCAAGACGCTTAAGGCAGAGACTTGCGACCCCGATGATTATGACTTTGAATCACTTGCTTCCTAGAAAAACTCGTGTTGATTGTTGTAGGCTCAGAATCATAGTCACATGGTTTGCGGTACGTTTCGGTACGGGTACGTGGTACGGGATCGCAATTCGCTAGGTCCTCAAAATTTGGTACGACCGGGGGTAGGCTCATTTTGGTTCGCTCCGGTACGATGTACCATGTAATATGGTACGATTTACAAGTTAAACTGTGTACTACTTTTCTTCATTAAAATTTAAGTAAATTCAAGACTTCATACTTCATAATAGATACTTCAAAAGTCAAAACAAATTACATAACTAAAAACATTAAAAGACATTATAAAACTTAAAAGTATTAAAAAAGACATGATGTTAAAAAGAAAACTAGTTCAGTTTTTGCTTTTTTCCTTTGCCATTATCGTTTTCTTCATCATTTTCTAAATCTTCCCATACCATATCATCTAACCTTGAACCTTCCAAGTTTGTAGATTCAGGATTGATATCTCACTTTCTGTGTGGTCCTTCTTTATATTTTTCCCATACCATATTCTTCTTTATACAACACCAAGTTTGTAGATGGATCGTGTTTTTGCAACCTTTAATAGCTCTAACTTTGAATTTTCTCTAAAAATAGATAATGCTTGTCCATGGTTTAAAAAATACTTGACAATCATTTTTCCTTTTTTTATATGTGTTATTTAGCCAAAAAAAAAACTCATTTGCAAAGTCTTTAAAAATCAGGTTTAATGTATGCACACAACATGGTGACTAAAAAATATGTTTGTAAACCTTTTCTATTTCCTTTCTCGCAGCTTTACAATTGGCTGCGTTGTTAGTCACGATATTAAGAACATTACTTGAGCCGACTGTTTCAATCACTGTAGTCAGAAATTCTGCAATTCCTTTTCCCGTTTTCTCCACCCCAGAAAAGTCTTCAGCATACATAAACATAGAACCACGGTTGTTTACAACAAGAACATTGATCAACGGTTTATGTTTTATATTTGTCCACCCATCAGATACAATAGAAATATCTTGTGAGTACCAATGTATCCTTGAAAGGTGTTAGATCCTTTTCCACATCTCTAACGTATTCATCTAGGAGTATGGTTCTTGCTTTCTCACTAGATGGCGCTTTATAACCGTCAGGCGCTTTTCTTATAGCACTCACCATTTCCTGAAATTGAGGATTGCGTAAAACATTAAACGGAATACCATTTGCACATAAAGCCCTCATTATTTTCAGATCAACCACGCTTCTTTCCATAATGGAAAAACTTTCTTCTATCGGTTTCTTTGAGCTTAAATTATGTTTCTTAGTCACTACAGAGCTTTTTAATGATTTTGATATTCCTTGCTTCTCGACCGCTTTTACTCTCTTTTGCAATTGTTCATACTTGACTCGGTCTTTGATCAAAGCGGGACACCTTATGATTTCAGTTTTTTTGCCCAATGGAGCTCCAAAGAAATGGACGTGCATTCTAGTGTAAGTGCTTGTAAACTTTCCTTAACAATGTTTACAAACCCACACTTTAGCACCTTCGGGGTTTTTACTACCACCGGCACTTATCAAAGTAACTTTTTCATATAAAGGCTTGTGCTTGTCACCTATAGGTGGTTGTCAAGATGTATCTAATTTAAAATGTCACATGTTAAAAAAAATCTATTTAATGTAATTAACAGTAACAATTAGAATTTAGAATCTTAAGTAGTGGCTAGGAAATTAGTTACCCTTATACATAAATAATGTGGATAAAAAAGTAATATATTTAAATATTGATTATTAAGTACTGTTAGTGGGGCTACCTACCCCCTTAAGTCGGTCACAACTCACAAATGACAAAACTAGCCAAAAAGCATTGCTATCGATGTTGTCTTGCTCAGTAAGTCGGTCACCGATATACAAAGTTCAATAAAAAGGAAGCTAATTGAATTCATTAAGTCGGTCATCTATTTGTCTTGCTCATCAACAATATCAACAAAATCATTCTCCTGTGCGGACCGTGACTCTGATTGTGCCTCGGATATTGGTTGTCGTGCAGCTCATCACCAAGGTCAACAACTCTCTTCTTTCCAAATACCATACTTAAATGACTAAATGGATGGCTAAAGTAAATTCAACTGAAATTGAGAGTTGATTCAAGACTTGTGGAATGAATAATTTCAGAATGAACAAAAGCATACTATAGGCAATTATGTGCGGTAATGTGAAACTAAAATTGGAGGTAAATGAACCTTACCACTTCCGGTAATTAAATCCACCTGACCTTTCAAATTGATTTCAATGTTCCAATTTCGGTCCGCACGAGTTTCTTATAGATGGAGTTCGCGTTCCAAATCGCGATCCGGTGCAAACCGGGTTCGCGTTCGTACCGCGTTTCGGTACGTCCGATCCATAACGAAATTCGTGGGGTATCCAGCGAATTATGTGACTATGCTCAGAACGCCCCAAGATTCACATGAGGTTTCCTGTTTCCTTGAGAAAACTTTCATTAAGAGGATGTTATCTTCCTTGGAGTTATATGTCAATACTGCAATCTCTACCAAACCTTGAGGTTCTGAAAATACTAGAGCATGCATTTGTGGGACCCATATGGGAAACTGGTGAGACTGAGTTTCAACATCTAAAATACTTGAAACTACAGGGCTTGTGCCTCCAGCACTGGGAAGCCTCTAGTATCAACTTCCCATGTCTCAGACGCTTAGTGCTGGAGCGATGCAAACAACTTGAAGCAATTCCACTTGAACTCGGGGACATCCCGACACTTGAGCTTATTGATGTTGATGTCTGCAAAAACTCAGTTATAGAATCTATTGATAGTATACTGGAAGAGCAACAAAATCTTGGAAACTATGACCTGAAGATAAATGTTCAAAAGCATTGGACAACCAACTTTCTTATCTGAAATCAAGAGAGATTCAATTTTCATAGTATTGATTGCAACTACGGTGGTCATCAATATGAAATATCTATCTAGTTGAAAACAGCATTATTCATTTAAATCATTGTATTTTTAGGATCATTGTCTCTCTTTCCGTTTTCCTTTGAAAAGAACTATTTTTGTGTTTCAGTGCTGTGTTTTAGCGTGGAATATGGATGCTTTTTTTTTTTTTTTTTTTTAGGATCATATCTATATATGTTGCAATCAATTAGATTTGGATGATAAGTTAGTTCAACTATCAGCTGTCATCAGTGCCTATGATCCACTCCCCTTAGTGAAACATCTTGCCCGTTATGTGTATATGTGTTCAATCTAAATCTTTTACTCTTTCTGTATAGTATCAAAGATTTGAACACTCAATTATCCGATGATATTATTCATGAATAAGCTGCTATATATAGCATTACATACTCGAGACCCATGACTAACAACCTCCCTAAATAAGCTAACCAACCACGATACTAGCTAACAAACAATACTCAGTCAAAATAAACGTTGCAAACAATCACGTGTGCATGGGCTTGTAATCCACATGCACGACACACTATGTGGGCTTGGACCCATTTATTGACTCGACTAACATAAGCTTCCCTTAAACTGAAATGGGGTTTACCATTCAGTTTACTTCATCCACTTCTTGGACACCCAACTTCTTCCTCATTCTTTCGAATGCATCCAATTTCAACGGTTTTGTCATCACGTCAGCAACTTGATCTTCAGTAGGACAGAAAACCAGCTTCACTTCTTCCTTATTAACCAATTCTCGCAAGTAGTGATATCTCACGTCTATGTGCTTTGTTCTCTGATGCATAAGAGGATTCTTGGATAGATTTATAGTAGAGCTATTGTTACAATTTATCTCAATTGTGCCAATAGCTTTACCAGTTAGTTCCCCCAACAAGCCTTTCAGCCATGTACAATGACATGCACAATTTGTAGCAGCTACATACTCGGCCTCGGTAGATGATAATGTGACTATATCTTGTTTGCGAGAACTCCAACATATTGCAGCCTTGCTTAGAATGCACACATAGCCAGATGTGCATCTTCGGTCCTCTAAATCTCGAGCATAATCACTATCTATATACACTTTCAATTTACCAGTGTCATCCCTGCCATAAAACAATCCATAATTACAAGTGCCTTTAACGCAGTACTCGTTTTGCTGCCTGCATGTGTTCTTCCTTTGGTTTGGCCATGAAACGAGACAATAAACAAACCACATACATGAGATTAGGTCTTGTAACCGTAAGATACATTAAACTTCCTACAAGACACTTGTAATCAGTGTCATCCACCTCTTGACCTCCACCTTCTTTCATAAGTATAGTTACTGGTACAATCGGATTTTTTACCCCATTTCCTTCTCCCATTCCAAACCTTTCCAATATCTCTATAGCATACTTCTTCTGACACATGTTGAATCCTTCATTACTTTGTTGCACTTCTACACCAAGGAAGTACTTCATGTGACCAAGATCCGTCATCTCGAATTCCTTCTGCATAGAGACTTTAAAGGCTTCACATTGTTGCCTGTCATTGCCTGTGTATATTAAATCATCCACGTATAGACTTACTATGATGATTTTGTTCCATACACGTTTAATAAATAAAGTGTGGTCATAAGCACTTTTCTTAAAACCTTCCCTTAAGAAATATCCCTCTATCCGGTTGAACCAAGCGCGGGGTGCTTGTTTCAATCCATAGAGTGCTCGATTCAACTTATACACTTTATGCTTTTCACCTTCTTTGATAAAACCTTGTGGTTGTTCGACAAAAATCGTCTCCTTCAATTCGCCATGAAGAAATGCGCTTTTAACATCTAGTTGATACACGGTCCATTGGTTATGAGCAGCCACAGCTAAGATACTTTGAATGGTGTCCAACGAGCTACAGGCGCAAAGATTTCATTGTAATCTATGCCCTGTTGTTGGGCGTATCCTTTCACCACTAACCGTGCTTTATACTTATCCACTTCTCCCTTCTCATTTAGTTTTGTTTTGTACAGCCACTTAACTCCAATTGGCTTGACATTTTTTGGTGTGTCTATGAGCTCCCAAGTGTCGTTACGTTCGATGGCTTGGATTTCTGTCTGCATGGCTTGCTGCCATTTGGGATCTTTGTATGCATCTTCAAACTTGGTGGGGTCACCGAAGGAGCTAAAGAAAGCTAGGTTGGCTTCTTCATATGAGAGGTTTTCTCCACTTTGATAGTCATGCATCCATGCAGGTATTTTTCCCTAGCGCCTTGTTGTTCTTTCATTAATAGTACTACCATAAGCTGTATTCGGTGTACTTGAAATGGGTTGTAATGACCTGCATTGGTGTTCACTGCAGCTAGCTTGTTCAACTCTGGGTGTGGCTTCGGTAGGTGGTATAGGAGTATTGCTCATGGATGGTCCTTCATGTGAGAGCTCAGTCTCGTCAAGTGAAGGTAATGGTGTAGCTTCTTCTTCTTCAATGTCAACATACTCATCTGGGATTTCCAGATTGGTAGCACCCATTTCTTCCTTTCTCCAGTTCCATTTTGCCTCCTCATCGAATGTGACATCACGACTTATAATGATCTTTTGTTGAAGGGGATCATATAGTCGGTATGCCTTTGATTCGTTGCTTATGCCCAGTAGAATGCACTTGTGACTCTTATCCTCCAATTTAGTGCGCAACTTTTGTGGTATATGGGCAAATGCAATGCTTCCGAAGACTCTAAAGTAGTCGATGTTGGGTTTGACACCCGAACATGCTTCCTTAGGGACTTATCTTTCAAAGCCGAGGTATAGCATCGATTGATCACATGATTCGCCCAATTTGCTGCCTCTGTCCAGAACCTTTTTGGCATGTCCTTCTCCACCAAAAGACATCTAACCATATTCATGATTGTTTTATTTCTGCATTCGGCTACCCCATTTTGTTGGGGTGTGAACGCAGTGGTTAGTTGTGTTTTTATGCCATGATTCTCACAGAAAGTGTTAAATTCATTTAAAGTGAACTCAAAACCCCTGTCACTTCTTAACCCCTTTATAGTTACACCCGTTTCATTTTCAACCATAGTTTTGAATTTTTGAAAAACTTCAAAGCTATCTGCTTTATGAGCCAAAAAATACGTCCATCCCTTACGTGTATAATCATCAATGAATACTAAGATGTACCTTTTCCCACTAGATGAGGCTGGTGCAATCGGTCCACAAAGGTCTGTGTGGATAAGTTGTAACTTTTCTGCTGCTCTCCACATGCTCTTCTTAGGAATGGGTTCTCTTTGTTGCTTCCCCAGCCGACATATTTCACACACTTGAGTCTGCTCCACCACCTTTGGAAGTCCAAACACCAAATGTTTGTAGTGCATGGTACGGATGTATTTGTGGCTCACATGTCCGAGCCTTCTGTGCCAGATAGGTGTGTTGTGATCATCGATCACCTTGTGACATTGGTTTGACAACGGTTTAGCCCTTGCATGAATCAGAAACATGCGGTTTCTTGTCATGGTAGAAGTTGCTATCAACCCCCTTCTAGGGTGATATATCTTGCACATACTTCTCCGTATAACAATTGTTAAGTCTTTCTCCTGCAATTGCCCAATACTCAATAAATTCGAGGTGAGTGCTGGCACATAGTATACTCGAGATATTACTTGAGTAATTCCTCTACTTCCAACCTTACTTCTCCAATGCCTTTTACCGAAAGTCTGAGGTCATTTCCCAGCTTGACAATGTGAGAGTATGTTTCATCCAAATTGATGAACCATTCTCGGGATCCTGTCATATGATTTAAGCAAGCAGAGTCAAGAAACCAAATACCTGGTCGCTCATCTTGTTGCACCTCAGCATGTGCCATAAGGAGAAGGTCATCTCCTTCATCAAATTCTGCATAATTTGCTGAGCGATCAGATTGAGGACATTCATATGTGAAATGTCCCAATTGATGACAAGCATAGCATTCAATGGAACTCTTGTCGAAGTCTGATCTCGATCTTCCTCGTCCTCGACCCCGACCTCTGTTGAAGGAGTTGCGACCTCGTCCACGGCCTCTTCCCCCTGCTGGTGTGTTCTCCACCTTAAGCACTTGGTCCTCAGATGGTTTCTTGCGCAACTTTTGTTCGTGCACGAGGAGTAAACTTTGCAGTTCATCAATAGTCAGAGCCTCAATATCCTTTGATTCTTCTAGAGAACAAACGACAAAGTTGAAGTTCTCAGTGAGCGATCGGAGAATCTTCTCCATGACGTTAACATCCATCATAGTTTCACCATAGTTTCTCATGTCATTTGAAACCATCATCACACGGTTGAAATAGTCAGAAACTGCTTCTCCTTCTTTCATCTCCAACATCTCGAACTCCTTACGCAACCGTTGCAAATGTGCCCGTTTGACTCGAGTGTTTCCTTGGTACTTCGCTTTCATGGCATCCCAGATCTGCTTGGCACTCTCCTTCTTAACCATCGTCCGAATGATCTGCTTATCTATAGACTGAAATAGATAATTTCGAGCCTTTAGATCCTTCAACTTCAATGCTTCATATGCTTTCTTCTCAGCATCCGTCTGGGTTGCTCCTGCTACAGGTTCCTTGATCTCGGTTTCGATAACTGTCCAGAATTCTTTGGACCTCAATAAGTTTTCCATGACCAATCTCCAGTGGTCATAATCTCCATCGAAGCGAGGTACACTCTGATACGAAACCGTTTCTTCTGCCATCGAATTCTCTCTCTTTATGTTTTCTGCTCACCAGGTAATTGCTCTAATACCACTTGTAAAGTATCAAAGATTGAACACTCAATTATCTGATGATATTATTCATGAATAAGCTGCTATATATATAGCATTACATACTCGAGACCCATGACTAACAACGTCCCTAAAATAAGCTAACCAACCACGATACTAGCTAACAAACAATACTCAGTCAAAATAAACATTGCAAACAATCACGTGTGAATGGGCTTGTAATCCACATGCACACGACACACTACGTGGGCTTGGACCCATTTATTGACTCGACTAACACTTTCATCAAGAATTTCCTCTAGATTTCAGTTAAAAATGGTTTACTTTTTGCCTAAATTACAATAAACAATGAATGTGATCTTAAGTCAAAGTGTCTCTTTAATCAACCTGTTATCACCGTCACTCACTTAACATACTTGATCCACTCCACTTCATATAGTTTGGTTACTTGGATTATTTAATATATAGTAGTGGGTTGACCTTATCTACTCTGAAGGTTTGTTTGTCTTTTTATATTGTTTAGATTGGGTTGCAGGAGGAGGCTGTGAGGTAATAGTCCGCTATAGATTCTGCTCCGTATCTTTTGTATTCAACAATGTTGTTTTAGCTCCTGTATATCATCATTGTTAGTTGTTGACATGTGATGGGGGGTGGGGTCATTGTTCTTAGATCAATTGATGAAACTGTGAATTTGAAGGTAAAGAAGATGAATTGCTAAATGACGCATATCTGGCCGATGCAGCTGAAAAAAAAGAATATGACTCATTTGAATTCTATCTGGGTCAGGTTACATCTTTTTATGTCCTTTTAGAATACCTGCCAAAAGATAAATATAAATGGACAAAATGATGAATATAGTTAATATGATTTTTTACCCTCTCAAATAAGGATTGATGTTCTATAAGTAAGTCCCATGTGTTTGTTTGTGTTGAAGAGTTAGATTGCTGATTGTTTAAAGAGCTTACAAGCTATAATTTTTTCAATGGACTTTTCATATAACATACATAAATATGACTGGGTTATGTTGAATTCATATAGTTACAGGTTTCAGTTGAGATTAAACTTGTAGATGGAAGTGTTTGTACTTATCATTTTACTTGACAAGAGAATAGTTGGAGTCATTTTTGACAAGAGAATATCTTCTGAACCGTGAACCCCACTGCGAAGCGGGGGGAGTAACACCTAGTTATAATAATAACAACAGCACAACACCGACATACATGACGACAACAACTTATTTTACTAGTTATCTTATAACTTTAGACAAATATGAAAATAAATAATTTTTTGAACTAGGGTGGAGGTCACGAGCCTCGGCGCTACCCTGCATCACCACCACCATCCCGCTTCACACTCGCAAATTTCCATTTTCACGGCATGTTTTTGCCGTGAGTCTATGTTTGTTGTTTGTGTGTGAGTAGTGTACTGGTGTAGTGTGCAATGATCTGGCAACACTGACACCATCAAATTTGAGTACGTGATGTAGTTTGGTTTAGTGTGACATGATAAATTTGATTGGTGGGTTTGTGATGTGATGTGATAGGCATGGTATTGGTGCCTAGAGGTGTACAAACCTAGTTTTTTTGGAAAACCGATTTGGGGTCCAAACAGGAACCGGTTTGGTCAACCCTGGTCAAAACGAGTTTGGCATCAAACTTGTTTGGGTTCCGAACCGGTTTGGAAGACGCAAACCTATAAAACTGGTTTGGGTCGGTTTGGAAACCAGTTCAGACATAAACGGGTTTAGGTAATTTTTTTAATCATTATAAATTAAATAAACAATTAATTGTAAAAATTAAACAAACCTATAACTTGTATTTACGTGTTAATTGTATAAACTAAATAAACCTATAAGATGCATTTATATATTCTTATTTGTTAAAATTAAAACATACAATTTTAAATCAAAGTAATATATATAATATATAGAATATGGAAACAATTCAAATGACATAAAATTTTAAATAAATATTTTTAAAACCTAAACATTTAGCCTAGTCGTTCTTCGTTCGTTTGTTGCATATTTGGATACTTTATTCTTTGCCACCAGATACCGAGCTTTTACGATGGTACTCATCATAGGCCGCTTCAATATCGGTCATTATGGGTGTCAATCCACTCTCTACCTCATTCTCGTATAATTTTGTTTTATATTCCAATCTTCTTTAAGTGAGCATTGCATTTTTCTCGTACTCTTTTTACGGCATCCAAATAGTCTTTTAAGCAAATTGACATTTCAACTGCTTGGAGAATGAGTCAAGTTCGTCTTATCGATATAATCCTGCCACTAACAAAAAAGGCAGATTCTGAAGCTACTGATGAAGCTTGGACAGTTAGTAAATCTTGGGGCATGGTGGATAGGATGAGAAATTGATCTTCCTTATCTTTTCATCATGGTAACAAGTCAATTCCATCATGGTAACAAGTCAAAAAAATTAAAATCTTATGCAGTCATGGTGGATAAAAAGTTTATTCCATCATACCTCCCGAGGTCACTAGTTGGAGTGTTACCACTTTAACGTTTATTATATTGATCCCTTAAACTTTTATATAAAGCAAACATTGGATCATTTGAACTTTTAGCATTTGACGCATGCCTCAATGACTCATTGATGTTGGAAGTTTTATCATATTTTACTAAATAAATATCGAACAGTTTTTTCTAAATGTTGGTTAAAAGTAGATTTTAATTTTTGACCATAAAATAGGTTTTCTTGTTCTAAATCCAAATTAGGAGTAATTTAATCAAGTAAAGTTTCAACCCCCAAGGTATTTAAGCAAGGGTTTAAGGCAGTGACACATGTAATAACGCACAGGTGATAACTGAGTGCATTTGTTTAAATACTTTTTGAGTTTTTCTTTTCTTATGGGTATCATATGCTAATAAGGTTTACCCCTAAATGATATATCATTTAAATTTAAAGTCATTACATAAATTTGATGAAGTACTAATGGGTTCATTGGATAATAAACTCCAGAAAGACAAGTACTTATGTTTTCAAAAATTAAATCATTTTGCTTATTTCTTTATTAATAACCCAACCCGATTAATAGTAATTATTTATCTTTCCATGACTCAATAAACTATTCTAAAAGGCTATTAAACTTTTTTTTATTCAATAGTCTTTTCAAACATGTTACAATTGGAATTCCATCTTGTAGTCCTAAACATTTGGAATTTGCGTCTTTAGAAAACTTAGATACTTATAATATCATTGGTTATTGCTAAAAATATCACGTAAAATTCTTTTAAAGCCATCTTTTGTTGGTTCAATCATTCTTAAACCGTCTTGAACAACTAAGTACATGATGTGTGTAATATATCAACTATGAAAAAACACACCATCACAAATTGATTTAAAATATAATTTTAGATGTTCTATTGCAAGCATGTTATTTTACGTATTATCAAAAGATATAGAAAAAATTTTGTTTTCTAATTTATACGTTTTAATAACTTTGTCAATAAGATAAATAATGTATTCACCGGAGTGAGGATATTCAAATAATTCAAACACAATTCTACGTTTCATCATTTGTCAGAAATCAGGTTCAACCCAATGGTCGGTGACACAAATGTATGAGTTCGGTGAACCGTGAGGAGTCGACCAAACATTGCTAGTTAAGTTAATTCTGGTTTGTAAATTTTCAAAATAAAATATTAATTCATTGAATTAAGTTTAGTTTTGCTCCCTGAGGTTTAACAAGAATAACTATTTTCATCCAAAAAATTATAAACATCAATTTACCTCCAAAAGTTTCATAAATTGTTTCAATTTTAATCCAAAAGTTTCATTAGTTGTTTCAACTTAAATTCAAATTATAAAGCTTTTGGACTAAAATTGAAACAATTTATGAAACTTTCATTAGTTGATTTACATTGGTGTAACATGGTTGGAGAGTTCACTGAATGAGTCAAGTAAAACATTTTTCCGAAATGTTTAAATGGCAAGCCTTCTTGAATTACAAACTACGCCATTTGCTCTCGAACCACATCAACATTATAAGCCGAAACAATTCCTTCGTTTGTCATTGAAGCTTGACCTTGAGACAATTCACCTTTCAACGCCTTACAATATTTATACGCAATGTAGTTTTCAAGATTGTGTTTAGCATCTTTTTTGAAAAACTTATGGCAAAACTTGTAATAAGCTTTCTTCAGATCGCTAGCATCGTAATTGTACCATAGTTCAGGGTTCCTATTCGCAGGAAGGATTGCTACCACCACGTTGCTTGATGACGCATCACAACTAACGGATAATTAAGAACTTATGAAGACATTTGAGAATTTTTTTAAGATAACGAAAGTATTGAGGGTTTTTGAGATTTTTGAGAGAAGAAAGTGTTTTAAGTTGTTGTAGTTAGGGGTGTTTAAAATAATCCGAATCCAAAATATCTGAAAATCCAAAATTTAGATAACCAAAATTTTGGATAAGGATTTGGATAATGATTTTGAGAATTTTCAGATATGTCGAATATCCGAAATATCCAATATATTTTTTTAAATTAAAAATATTAAATATTAGTTAAATATTTCGAATATTTTCCTATATTTCGGATATTTTAATAAAATTTTGGATATATGAAAATTTTTTCAATAATATGTATTATATTTTTATAAAAGTTATTATATAATACAATGTTTTTTCGAAATTCGGATATCCGAACAGTTATCTGAATCCGAATCCAAAACTTCGGATGTCCGAAATTTCGGATTCGGATTCGGATAGTGAAATCCACTATCTGAAATTTTTGGATATCCGAATTTGAACACCCCTAGTTGTAGTTTAGCCAAAACATCGAATACGTATATACTAACCTAATTGGAGTATAATGGTAAAAGTAACACAAAAAAGGTCAAAAAACCCCTCCAACAACCAAAAAATGGCTATATAGCCGTTATATAACGGCTAGTTTTTGAAAACTAGTTTGGGAAGGTTTGGAACCGGTTTGAACGTGGGACACTTAGAAACCGCTTAGAAACCGACAGGACGGACCGGTTTGGCACCCAAAATGTTTTTAATTTCTTACACAAACCAGCTTTTTTGGCCACCTCTATTGTTACCCCCTCCACCCTAGTTAAGTATAAAATTTAATTAATAATTAATATTAAAAACCTAACAGTAACTCCTCTCAAGTACAATGTACAACCGCCTTACGCTTACAATGGTTTTAGGTGGCCTATTTCTGCTCTGTCTTCAACAGTTTATGTAAAGATTTAGGGCATGCAATGCCCGATCTGGTCTGTCTTTACCGATAAAACGTGTTCGTCGAAATCAACGGAGAAATGAGACACGACGAAAACGCCAGGGTCAGAATCTTCCGGGGCAAACAAAGAAATGTGATGATGATTAAGCTCGGTAGAATGTTGTTGATGTCGGTGGTTTCGGAAAGCGGTGATTGTGGGAAGCAACAATGACGGTGACCGATGGTGGGGTTTGCCGGCGACGACGATATGCGGTGGTGGATTTGTGTGCTTGAATGACACATAGGTGGTGGTGTTGTAATAAAGAATAAAAAGAGAAAAAGAAGGGTGGGTTGGGGGATTTCCAAGAAGAGCATGTGACTGTACATGTAGATGATTTCATTAAGTTTTTTTTAGTAAAATTAATTTTTAAAGTAATATATCTTATGGATTATTTTTTTTGCAAAAATACATACACATTGTTTTAATGTTTTTTAAAAAGACATTTGTTTTAATTTAGTTGACTAGCGTGTGAACCGGCGTTGCGACGGGTTGTTAGAATTTATAACAGTTGATTTCGATTACTTGTACATTAGTATTCAATTCGTAGATATGGATAAAAATCAGATTGACAACTCTTTTTTGAAAAAAAAAGTTCATTTCCAAATGTAGATATAATTTAGTGCATCATAACGACAAATTTTGATTTTATAAACCATCATATTTTTATAATTATAAGAAAATAATGATATAACATTCAGAACTTTAAAACAGTTTTGAGAGCTTGTATATTTTTAGTTTGATATCTTATATATTATTGCACATTATTACTTACTACTAAAAAATGTTTTTATTTTGTAAATAACTATCATAAATACTATAACTATTATTATTATTATTATTATTATTATAATAATAATAATAATAATAATAATAATAATAATAATAAAATAATAATAATAATAATAATAATAATAATAATAATTATTATTATTATTATTATGTAAATATTTAGAAAATAGTATTTAATTAATAATATAATACTTAATTTAAATAGTAAAAATATAAAATATAATGTTAATTTAAATTATTATAAATAAAGTAATACTTGATATAGTGAATTTAATTATATAAATTAACTCATGTATTAACTAAATAAGTTTATTAAATGAGGGTAATTTAGTAACAATTACAATATTTGTATCATATGCTTTATAAATAACTGTTCTAGGTGTTACAAAATAGAAAATTATCAATTTACCCATGAGATTTGTATTATATAATAGTAAAGATATGCAATTAAATGAAGAAACTACTAACGATACTATATTGTAAAAGCGGCATGATTATATATGATAAACAGAGTTCGGCCTCTAACCATGCGTTTTTATGTACATTTTGAGTTATTTCACATTTTGACATAATCCGTTTTTAATAAAAAGTCAAATACATTATGCTTGCATATTTAATGTATAAGTACAAGCTACTCTGATATAAATTTAGCTAAAAAAACTTAAGTTTGTTACGACCATTTAGGTACGGAGTACTAACTGATTCTACGCGTACACCAACTCAAATAGTGCGGAATCCTATTTGATTGGCGATCCAATCCGGGAGAACATAGTTAAGATCAATCTAACGATTAATGAAATGTTATGAATAATTAGAACTCGATCAATTGTGATCTATGAACTTAGAACAGGTATTCTTGAGTCTCTAGACGACTAGGGTACGATTATGTGCTTAGGTATTCGAACTTTGACGTTTTTCCACGAATTAAGTGGTATTTATAGGTTAGAGTTTTCCATTCTTATGACTGAACCATTACATTAGCATGGTTCAGTCGTGCGACTGCACGACTGAAGGACCAGTCGTGCGACTGAGTCAATCTTATGTCTCTATCGTGCGACTGATCCAGTCTCCTGGTTCAGTCGTGCGACTGGTCCATTAGCATGAAGTATTCATTCGTTATGGTCCATTAGCATGGTCCATTCGTATGAGAACTTCACACGATTAAGTTTGAACATGTTTCTCAATCATTATTGACTAAAAATTATATAAACAACCATAAACCTATATAGTTAGTTTAATATGCGTTATCATACAATAAACAATGAAATATTAAACACTATATACATCAACCACACATTGCATTTCATTCATACCCATTCAATTACATATACGTAAGACATGAAAGAAATTTTACATTAAGCTCCTAAACTAGGTACACATGTATCTATAAACTCCCCCTTGGACCTAGTTTACATCATTGTCTAATATTCTTCATTAACTCTTCAAACTTCTTGTACTTCTCCTCTTTTGTAGCTCCGACATGTATCTCAAATGCAAAATAGAGCCTTATAACATTTTGAAACTGGAGGGCTTGTACAATTTCTTGCGAATCATAGAATAGTGGCCACTTGTATAATGTGTATACATCATCAGCTGACAAGTTAGTCAGCCATATTGGGTCAAATACCCGAATAGTATCCATTTGGCTCTCCTTTTGCAAGACTATAACAGCTTCACCTGTTCTCCAATCGTAATACCACCACTTGAAGTGTGGAGTGAAGTCCTGTGGCATTTCCCTTAGAGGGATTCTTGACATTGTGCGCGGAGGACTCCACTTCAGCAGTATCTTAGGCTTTCCAGTAATGGGATCAACTTCAGACCGTTTGATGTACCTCGTTGGTTGTTGAGGTTTGAAGTTAACCCACCTGGTGTGCTATTCTTTCCTTAATGTAGCCTCAAACCAGCCTGACTTCTTTCTCGGGTCAGCATACAACAACTTTAGGCATGCCAGCTAGTTGAGCTCAAAACCAGGAAGAGTCTTTAGATCGTGTGGCAATCTAAAGTACTCTATAACCTTCTCTATCTTCACGGCATATACATTTAGATCCACAAATTAAGCCCATGCTATGATCTTGCCTGACACCTTTAGGTGTTTCTTGACTTTATACAACTTGGTGTAGACGCTAGACATTTGTGCAGTGTGCATGGCTCGATTCTCAGCAAAACAGGCTGCCCATTCAGCCTTTTGATGTCAACATTGGCGTCTGAGCCTTGGGCTTGACCTTCTGTAAGGCCCCGTTCCCGGAGACCTCACAGTTGGTCAATCACAGCAGTTAAAACATTTAACATTATAATTATACAAACCTAAGCAGCGGAAATAATTTATCAAAAACCATTCATATCATTTAAACCACTGTTGTTGAGCAATACATCATCGTTTAACTGATTACAAAAGAATTGTTTTACTGCATTACAAAACAACAGCAACATAAAATACGAATGGATGCCAGTCTTTCCCTGCTGAGTGGCTTCACCCTCATGCCATCCTCAGCAATAATTACCTGCCAACTGAAAATGTAAAAAGTCAGCGTTGCTGAGTGAGTTCTAGTTTTAAAAGTAATAAAATACTTTCTGTATGTTGTATATGAAAATACTCTTTCTATGAAATACAACTCTTTACTGTATATGTGAGCACGCATTAACTATATGAACATATAATGTTATTCTCTTTACTGTATGCCTTGCATGTTATGTAAACTTTTATCTTTATCTTTCACTTTCTGTATGGACCAATGAGCAATATCCCAAACTGTATGCGCGGTGGAAAACTGGTGATGGGCCATCTATATCCCTCAAAAGGGTCAACTATATCCCTCGAAAGGGTCAACTATATCCCTCGAAAGGGTCAACTATATCCCTCAGAAGGGTTCTGTTGCTGTATGCAAGGCCGACCCAATCACCCAGGGCACGCTACAAAGGTCCTGGTCCCGTGTGCAATATGGGGTAGCTAACCCACAACATGGTCGAGCTAACGACAACATGGTCGTGTCACTCTTGTAAGCTTGCAAGACTTGTTAACATTTTATTAATATTCCTCTTCTTTTCTTTATTGCTCTTTCTCTTTATGATTACAATATACTTTACGTTAGGATAATAAACATACCACGTAAAGTCACACACTATAAGTAATAATAATAATAGCAAAAATAATAATAAGGAACAATCATAATCATGCATGGAACATCATTATAAATAAGCCCTAGTCAAACCTCGATCAAAACCCTAAAAGCACAGACTCCCAAAAATTCTGTAAAAATTTCTAAGTGTCTAGGCGCTTTGACACTATTTGGGTGCATGAGCCCTGTTTGGGCGTTTCATCACTATGTAGGCGCATCAGTCAACACTTAATGCTTTAACTCTTAGGCACATGAACAATTTAGGCGCATGGGCACTATTCGGGCGTATGAACACTTAGGTGCATGGGTTATTCGGATGTATGGACACTTAGGCGCATGGGCTATACTTAAACATTTCTAAGGCAATTTTAGGCGCATGGGCTATTGTTCAGGCGTATGGATTACACTTAAATCCTTCTAAGGAATTTTCAGGCGCATGAGCCTTGTCTAGGCGCATGAACTTTCTGTAAAACAGGTTTCTAGTATGTTTTCAAACCCAATCCTCAAACTCGTCTGTTCTAAGCATTCAAGAATCAACATCCAATCATGCATAATACATACAGGCAAACATACATAAACATTGTAAAAACCGTTTTAAATACATTTTCAGCCCCAAAGATGTTTACAACAAGTAGAAACCGGGGTCTAGAAACTCACCTAGTGCAACTTGGGTGTTTCTTCCTTCAAACCCTTTTTGCAAATGAGTTTAAACACCTAAAAACAACACCAACACACACACACGGACACACACGCAAGAATATAAGCACATAAGCATGTAATCAAGATAAAACCCGTCATAAATACTTAAGGACCACGAATTCTTACCTTGAATTCGTTCTTTTTCTTCTTCTTCAAACCGAGAGTTTCTGCTCTCTCTCTCTAAATCCGATTTGCAAAAAGGTGAAAAGTAGCATGGTGTGGGCGGCCATGTTGCTTTTGTACCAACTTTTGAAAGATTTGTCCGTTTTGACACTTTTAACCCCTCATCTTGGGTTAATTGATGTTTCTTTCTTTTTTTATTACTTTTATAAAATACCGGGTGTTACAAGTCCACCCCCCTTATATAGGTTTTGTCCCAAAACCTGGTATTCCTCGAACAGATGAGGATGATGCTGCCTCATCTCCTCCTCAGTCTCCCATGTAGACTCGGATCCCTTCCTGTGCTTCCACTATACACGCACAAGAGGAACCACTTTATTTCTCAGCCTTTTCTCTTTTCTATCAATGATTGCCACTGGTTGCTCCATATAATTGAGCCGTTCATCTATTTCTATATCCTCTAGTGGAACAATCATGTCTTCATCTGCCAAGCACTTTCTCAGATGAGATACATGGAATGTTGAGTGAATTCCACTTAACTCATATGGCAACTCCAATCTATAGGCCACCTCTCCTTCACGAGTGATGATTCGGAAAGGGCCTATATACCTTGGGCTCAACTTGCCCCGCTTCCTGAATTGGATAATGCCCTTCCAAGGTGAGACCT
>BJCM01206681.1:0-22354 GCA_018326385.1 Flaveria bidentis | reverse complement strand
TGCAATGGAAGTCTCCTAAGACGCCATCCGAGATTCGTAGTTTCTTGGGTTTGGCGGGCTACTACAGAAGATTCATTCAAGACTTCTCTAAGATCACTTCTCCACTAACCAAGTTGACCCGAAAAGATGTGAACTTCGTATGGGGTCAAGCTCAAGAGAAGGCGTTCGAGGAATTGAAGGCGAGGTTGACTCAAGCTACTGTTTTGTCATTACCCGATGGAAGTGAAGATCTGGTGGTTTATTCTAATGCTTTTTATTCGGGGTTGGGGTGTGTGTTAATGCAAAGGGGAAATGTTATAGCCTATGCATCCCGGCAGTTGAAAGTTCATGAGATCAACTATCCTACTCATGACTTGGAGCTAGCAGCTGTGGTCTTCGCGTTGAAGATATGGAGGCACTACCTGTATGGGACGCAATGCACCATATTCCCTTACCACAAGAGTCTGAAGTACTTCTTCGAGCAGAAGGACCTGAACATGAGGCAGAGAAGATGGTTGGAGCTTATAAAAGACTACGATTGCAAGATCCATTACCATCCGGGCAAAGCCAACGTAATGGCGGATGCCCTTAGCCGAAAGGAGAGACCCGAACCGATCCGGGTGAAAGCTTACCAGTTGATCATGACCTCTGATATGATGAAGCAAGTTAAGGAATTTCAGGATGAGGAATTAAAAGAAGATCATCTTAACTCCGAAAGAATGAAAGGTCTGGTCGCGGAATTGGGTGAAAACACGCTTGGTGTTAAGACTCGATTCGGGCGGATGTGGATTCCTCGTTTTGGAGATCTACGCGTGAAGATTATGGATGAAGCTCACAAGACTCGGGACTCTATTCATCCCAGTGCTACAAAAATGTACCAAGACATGAAGAAAGATTACTGGTGGCCGGGTATGAAGCGTGATGTGGTGGAGTACGTGAGTAAATGCCTTACTTGTTTACAAGTGAAGGTCGAGCACCAAAAGCCGCATGGGAAGATCCAACCTTTGGATATACCGAAGTGGAAGTGGGAGCATATCACCATGGATTTTATTACGAAGCTACCGCATACCCCGAAAGGGTATGATGCCATATGGGTGATAGTTGACTGTTTGACGAATAGTGCTCACTTCCTACCGATCCGCGAGACATATTCATCCGAGAGGTTGGCGGATTTATTCATCAAGTAGATTGTAACTCGTCATGGTGTGCCGGTGTCTATTGTGTCTGATCGTGACACCCGGTTTACATCTAAATTTTGGAAGAAATTCCACGATGTGATAGGGACGAGATTACATATTAGCATGGTTTATCATCCTCAAATGGATGGTCAGTCAGAAAGGACCATTCAGACGTTGGAGGATATGCTCCGAGCGTGTGTCATCGATTTTGGAGGAAGTTGGGATGACCACTTGCCGTTAGCTGAGTTCTCATATGACATCAGCTATCATGCCAGTATTGGTATGCCTCCTTATGAGATGCTATATGGTAGGAGATGTAAAACACCCGTCTATTGGGGTGATATTGGTCAGAAAGAGTTGGGGAGTGTCGAGGTGATCGAGGCTACGACTGAGAAGCTTGAAAAGATCAAAGCCTTCATGAAGGCAGCCAAAGATAGACAGAAGTCGTATGCTGATAAACGACGTAGACTGATTGAGTTCCAGGTGGGTGACAGGGTTATGCTAAAAGTCTCACCTTAGAAGGGTATTATTCGGTTCAGAAAGCGGGGCAAGTTGAGCCCGAGATACATAGGGCCTTTCCGAATCATTGCTAGAGTAGGAGAGGTGGCCTATAGGTTGGAGTTACCAGATGAGTTAAGTGGAATTCACCCGACATTCCATGTATCTCATTTGAGGAAATGTTTAGCAGACGAGGATATGGTTGTACCACTGGAAGATATCGAGGTAGATGAACGGCTCAATTACGTGGAGCAACAAGTGGAGATCATTGATCGTAAAGAGAAGTTAAGGAATAAAGTGGTTCCTCTGGTGCGTGTACAGTGGAAGCATAGAAAGGGGTCTGGGTCTACGTGGGAGACTGAAGAAGAGATGAGACAGCATTACCCACGTTTGTTCGAGGAATAACAGGTTTCGGGGACGAAACCTATATAATGGGGGTGGACTTGTAACACCCGGTCATTTTTTAAAGTCATAAAAGGAAGAATAAAGAGAAGAAAAATAAAGAAAAGATATTTTACCCAAATTGAGGGGTAAAAAGTATCCAAAAGGACAAAATGTTTGAAAAGTGGGTGTAAAAGGTGGTATGACCGCCCATATGTCACACACATCACAATTCTCGGATGTTTTAGAGAGAGAAAGCAGAGAATTCTCGGTTTAGAAGGAAGAACAAGCTGAAAACTTGAATTCAAGGTGAGAATTCATGGTTTTTAAGTGTTCTTAACTGGCCTTGCCTCGGTTGTATGCTTATGTGTGTTTGTATGTTCGGTTGTGTGTGTTTTTAGTGGGTTTCTAGGTGGTTGAACTCAATTGCAAACGAGTTTGGAAGAAGCATACTCAAAAGCTGCAAAGGTGGGTTCTAGAACCCCTCTTTTACTGGTTTTTAACTGATTATGGGGCTGGAAATGCATGAACGTATGTTTTTATAAATTTGGGTTTTATACCCGTACGTATAAATGTGTGTATGCTGTTGTTATGATGCGATGTCAGTCTATGTTCATGTTTGATGATGTTATGGTTGTGTTTCTAAGGCTTAGAATGCATGATTTAAGCTTAGAACATGATAGATAGTGTTTGGGACTGAATTTGATGTTTAGGTGCGAATGGGTTTAGAATAACTGCCTAAGTGTAGTAAATGCGGATGGGAAGTCAAGGCGGATGGAAAGTCAAATGCGTATGAGAAAGTCTAAGTGTAGTTAATGCGGATGAAGGAATGCGGATGAGTAAATTCAATGCGGATGAGAAAGTCTAAGTGTAGTTAATGCGGATGAGCATTGACGAATGCGGATGAGTAAAGTCAATGCGAATGAGTAAAGTCAATGCGGATGAGAAAGTCTAAGTGTAGTTAATGCGGATGAAGAAATGTGGATGAGCATTGACAAATGCGGATGAGTAAAGTCAATGCGAATGAGTAAAGTCAATGCGGATGAGAAAGTCTAAGTGTAGTTAATGCGGATGAAGAAATGCGGATGAGCATTGACAAATGCGGATGAGTAAAGTCAATGCGGATGAACACTTAGAATATTTTGACTTTTGGGGAAAAGTGAAATGTAGGCTTTGACTTGGGAGGTTCCTAGGGGTTCATGTAAGTTGACTTTTAAGGTCATAGATGATGTGATGGGCATAGTATGATGATGATGTGTGTGATTGATGCTTATGCATGATGGTATGTATGATGTATGTTATGTATGTATGATGCCCATTATGATGATGTTGATTGTGTATGTTAATGTTCCTGTTTTGTATGTTTATCTTCCCGTGGCTTTACGTTGAATGTTAATGAATAAAATGAAAGTATTATGTAACGTAAAGTTGAAGATAATGAAAATAGGAACGTAATGAAAGAATGCATGCATTAACGAATGAACGAAAGTAAGAAAGGCTTCCAAGCAAATGTATGGAGGTTCACACCCAATGAAGGGTGTTAGCTCAACTGTGTGCGGGTTTACCCCAGAAGGATGCACACGGGGGTCCAATCCTTGTGATTGACCATATGTATGGGATCCTTGCCGCTTGCCTTAGGTACTGGAGTCAGCTTCGTGCACAATGTTCGAGGTCTATGAAAGACCTCGGGCCCAGTAACTAGTTTCGTGCACAATGTTCGGGGTATAGCGTATGGCACTGATCCAGAATGAAAGAGAAAAGATAAGTGGTGAATGTACTTGCCCTAGGTACTGGAGTCAGTTTCGTGCACAATGTTCGAGGTCTATGAAAGACCTCAGGCCCAATAACCAGCTTCGTGCACAATGTTCGGGGTATTGTACATGTCATTGAATGTAATGAACGTATGAAAGGAAGAAAGTATGAATGGATGTGAATGAAAGTAACGAAAGTGAATGATAATGAGGTACGATGAATGAACGAAAGTTAACGAACGTATGATATTATCTATGTGTATGTATGATGTGTGATCACATGCAAAGTAAAGAACAGTTTTAATGAATGTAAAGTATGTTTTATGTTAAAACAAGAACTCAATCAACAACGCTGACTTTTTATGCATTTTCCAGTTGGCAAGTAAGCATTGCTGAGTATGGCGCGGGGCAGCTACTTGGCATTTGGATGGCATTCTTTTGTTAATGTTTTTGCATTGTAATGCGAACAAATGAGGTTTTAAAATGAATGATTGTATTAACTTGCAAAAGCATTTTGTTTAATGAAATGAAAAGTTATTTTGATATTCCGCTGCGATGTTTTATGAGAGATAAATGTAATTATATCTTTTTATGAGCAATGATTAGCCAGCTATAAGCGTCCCAGGAACGAGGCCTTACACCAGCACCCGGGTATGACGCGTTAAGCCCATCGGATCGCAGCCAAGCTTTCAGCACCATGCAGTTCAACTACAACGACCCAAACCTCATCATGGATACGGGAGACGAACGCCACGTCACTGACAGCAAAGGTATGATCACCCACCATGACTCGTTTCCTATAAATACTAAACTTTTAGTCGGCAACGGCAATTGTATACCAATCGAGGGCTCAGGCACCAGCTACCTTCCCATACACAACTGTACCTATATTCTCCCTAATATACTCTATACCCCACACATTATTAAAAACTTGGATTCCGCCCGTCGTTTTACTTGTGATAACAATGTCTCTGTGGAATTTGACCCATTTGGTTTTTCTTTGAAAGACCTAAAAACTGGACAACTCCTTTCCCGTCGTAACAGCACGTGTGATCTTTATCCAGTCTCACTGCCCATCCTCCCACCACAAGCTTGCTCCGTTATGTCTCTAACTTCACCATGGCATGAACGTCTCGGCCACCCCGGCAAACAAGTTTTGATGTTTTAACTAGACATTTTGGTTTATCTTGTAATTCAAATAAACGTTCTTCTTTTTGCAATTCATGTCATTTATCTAATAGCAAACAGTTACCTTTCTATGAATCTAATTCGTTTACGTTTTTCCCGTTTGATGTTATACATTGTGACTTATGGACATCATCAATACTAAGCCAAACCGGATATAAATAGTACATGGTTTTAATTGATAATTTCTCCAATTTTGTCTGGGTCTACCCACTTAGATATAAATCTGAGACCTTCATTACATTTACCAAATTTCACCGTCTCATAGCCACCCAATTTAACCGACACATCAAAACCTTTCAATGCGACTTAAGGGGAGAATTTGATAATCATGCTTTTAAAAACTTTGCAACCCAACATGGCCTCCAGTTTCGTTTCTCTTGCCCACAATCTTCCTCCCAAAACGGTCGCGCCGAGCATATGATCCGTCGTCTTAACCATGGTTTTAAAAAACGGTCGAGGCGTACGCCTTGAGGCGCGCCTCGAGGCGAGGCGGTAAGAAACCGTATATGAGGCGCCGCATCATGAGGTTCATCTGGTACGTACGCCTCAAAGGGATGAGGCGGTAAAAAACACGCCAAGGCGGAATTTTATTTGAGGCGTTGAGGCGAAAATGTTGGCACGCAGTGAGGACACGGTGTTGTCGGAGTTGCAGGTTGCCCGAAGCTGTTTTATGGAATGAGGATGAAGAGGGAAGGAGAACAAGTGATATAGTGCAACAAAAAAAAGTAAATCTACTAGTCACTGGGTGTTGCAAGAAGTGCAGTAAAAGTTTTGCAGGAAGTGCAGAAAGTGTTGCACAAGTGTTGCAGTGTAGACTACTAGCTGTAGAGTTCATTGAGTTTTTATTTTGTTGTTTACAACTAGTGTGTGTTTTCTACTTTTCTTTTCTTCTATTTCTGCTTTTTTTTTCTTTTTTTTTCTTAACATTTTTGTTCGTACATACTACATACAACTTGATGTTTTTAAAAGTAAATGTTAAGTTGTTTGCAAAATAGCTAATCAATATAATGATGTTTTAACTATACTAGTAAGTGATTAGATAAATCATGCTTATTTTTTATAAGAATTATATTTTTTATATTTATTTATTATTTCCGCCTCGGGCTTACACCTCGTTCCGCCTCGAGGCTTACGCCTCGTGAGGCGAAGGGTAAACGCCTCGAGCTCGATTCCGTTCTTTTAAACTTTGGTCTTAACGACATCATCCGCTCCCTCTTGATACATGCCCACTTACCACCGTCCCTTTGGGTCGAAGCCCTCCACACGGCCACCCATCTACATAACATTCTCCCCACTAAACGCCTCAACTTCTTTACACCCACCTTAGCCTTATACCTTCGCCACCCCACCTATGACCACTTGTGGGTTTTTGGGTGCCCCTGTTACCCTAACACCTCGGCCACCCAACCCCACAAACTCCACCTCCAATCCATCTGTTGCATCTTCCTAGGGTACCCCCCTGATTTTCAAGGGTACCTGTGCTTTGACCTGAACACCCAGCGGGTAATCATCTCCCGCCACGTTACCTTTGATGAACACGCTTACTCGTACCATCTCACCACCCCATCCACCTCCTACTCCTTCCTTGAAGACATCATTCCCCTGGGCTTCACCTTCTCCAACCCCTCCCGCCCCTCTCCGCAGCCCACCCCACCCACTCAACCGACACCACCGGTCACCATTACCTATTGCCGACGCCCGAAGCATTCTCAAACCAACCACCCACCTACGGCTGCCTCACAACGACCTATATCACGGCCGAAACCATCCACCAACACCCATCCCATGACCACCCGATCCAAGACATCTACCACCCTCCTATCCACATCAATTTCCCCTATTCCTAAATCCTACGCCAAAGCCTTTGCCGACCCTCATTGGTTACATGCTATGCAAGCTGAGTTTAGTGCTTTACAGGTAAACGATACATGGGAGCTCTTGCCTCGCCCTTATGACCGACCGGTCATCCGGTGTATGTGGTTATTTTGGCACGAGTTTAAATCTAATGGGTCCCTCGAACCCTACAAGGCAGGATTAGTCGTTAACGGGAAATCTCAAACGATGGGAATCGATTGTGAGGACACATGTAGCCCGGTTGTCAAACTGGCCACCATCCGAACAGTTTTATCTCTTGCAGTTTCTCGGTCTTGGCCCATTCATCAGTTGGATATCAAGAATGCCTTTCTTCACGGCACAATAAAGGAAACTGTGTATATGAATCAACCCCCCGAGTTTGTCGATCGCCGCTTTCCCAACCATGTTTGTAGGTTGAAAAAGTCTCTATGGCCTGAAGCAGGCTCCTCGTGCATGGTATACCCGATTTGCCACCCACATCATGTCGCACGGTTTTCGTAGCAGTGTGTGCGACAACTCTCTTTGTATCTACACTCGCGGTGATCAAACTGCCTATTTACTTCTTTATGTTGATGATATTGTTCTCACCGCTTTATCCAATGAGTTGTTACAGGACATTATTCACATGCTCTCACGCAAATTTGCAATGACCGACTTGGGTCACTTACATCATTTTTTAGGGATCAAGGTAACTAAGACAGCCACTGGATTATTTCTCGACCAGTCGCAGTACACCAAAGACATCATTGCCCGAGCATCCATGTCTTCTTGCAAACCTTGTGCCACTCCAGTCGACTTATCTGCCAGGTTAAGCGCCACGGATGGCCAGCTATATCATGATCCTACATTGTACCGTAGCCTTGTCGGGGCATTACAGTATCTTACCTTTACACGACCGGACATTACATATCCTGTCCAACAGGTTTGCTTCTTCATGCATGCCCTCCGGGATCCGCACTACGCTTTTCTCAAGCGTATTTTGAGATACTTACAAGGCACAGTTGATTATGGCATTCGTTTGGAGAAATCTAACACACACTCATTGGTGGTCTATTCGAATGCAGACTAGGGGGTTGCCCTGATTCTCGGCAGAGCCACCAACGGCTATTGTGTGTTTTTTGGGTGATAATCTGATTTCGTGGTCTTCCAAACGACAACCCACAATTTCTAGGTCCAACGTCGAGGCGGAGTATAGAGGTGTCGCTAATGTCGTGGCTGAGGCCACGTGGATCCGTAACTTACTCCTTGAATTGCATGCTCCGCTTGCGCCAAGCATCTGTCATTTTTTGTGACAATGTGTCTGCGGTTTATATGTCCGACAACCCGGTTCAGCACCAACGCACCAAGCACATAGAAATCGATATACATTTTGTTCGAGAAAAAGTTTGCGTTGGCAATAATATATCATGGGTCTATTTATAATGCTAGATTAGGGTTAGTAATTAAGGCAATAACTTATGCTCCAAGAACTAACTAAATAGCCTAATTGCCTTAGGGCCGGCTGACCAATTCTTTTATTAACCAACAGCTTAGCAAAACAGGCCCGAGCTCAGTCCGGCTCGGTCTAAAGCCTTCACAACCCAACATCAAGTGTGTATAAGAAGGCAAAATAATAATGACAATAAACTTGATATGTCTTATGAATCCACATGTAGTACCTGAACCTTGTCGTCGCTCAATATTTTGACGATCCTTGCAACCCAAAAACAATCATCTTTAAACCAATCTACCAAGTTTCCAACCTTCCAAGGGCCATCAATGATAACACATGGTTTTGAAATAGAGTTGATAGGCGGCATTTCACTTTTTTGATATATAACAGGATATTCAGGGCGCACCATCAACTGTTTTTTTATATGCTTCGATTTCCTGGCATAAGGAGGTACTTGGTATATCATCACCCAGCTTGGATCTGCAAAAGCAAGTACATATGAGATCTAATGCTAGGCTACAATGTCATAGCAAGTTACACAACCTAACACATAAGATCGATGCTTGTCCAAGTTCCTTTAACCTATATTAATACAAACCTACTCACAAGATCCCATTGTCTATTGTCTATTTAAGCTAACTTTCAAAGTCTTGCATAAAGAGTATTCCTTAAATTCATAAATATGTGTTAAGTTAAAATAAAAATGGGTCACAGTAGTAAACTTTTTGTAGGAGTATAAACAAATCAGGTTGACTAAAAACATATTGGTCCCCCAAAATTTTTTATTTATTATGAATAACTAACTATTCAAATATGATTATACATATTATAATATGATAATCTATGTTTTTGAGTAAAATAAGCTATTAGATTTTATTATTTGATAGAGGAGCCTCAAAAGCGAATATCTTCATACATAACTATAATATCATCTTTTATGTCATCTTTATCATTATTTATCTGTCGTATTGTATCTGGTGTAATATAGTTTAATAAAAATTCCCTCTTTTTAAAGGTTAAGTTATAGCCAGGTCTATAACTGAAGCTATCATTACCAAAAGAATTTGGCGCTTGCTTTTCACAAAAGCTACTTGTTTACAAGTGTGTGTGTGTGTGTATACGTACATATATATATACATGATATGAAAAGATTATCTAAAAGTGATGGAAAACCAATAACCTCTATCAACATTGCTTCATACAAGGAGTTAGTAAAGTCACCTTCCAATTCAAAATCATAGTAGTCCAGCAAAACCTTCTTCTTTTTTGGTAGAATATCGTTGACCTGTTGGACTCAGGAAAAGAGAAAATATATCTTTTGCCTAAATATGAAATGGTAATCCTAAGAAACAACTAACTTGTATGAGAATGAAAAGGGTACCTTGCATCTGAACCAAGCACCACGAAATCCGTCCTCAAACGTTCTCATTTCAGCCAGTTGCCCAATTTTAAAGTTCACAACACCAGCCTTCACCATCTGCACCGTTCAATTTCAATTTCAATTTCTGATGATGATGATCAAGGGAAGTAAAATAAAAATATTGAAATCTAAGGAAGGTTATGGCATCTGATTGTATTATGTTTTTGACTCCCATCAAATAAAGAGTAAGCAATTCAGTCAATTGTGAATTGGATTGATTCAAAAGCCACCTCTCACGACAGCGATCGCATAGAATTAGAAACCCAAGCAGGCATTCAGGCTTAGGGTTGTAGTTGCTTTGCTTTAGCATAATATATTAACAACTAAACTAGATGAAGATAGATACTAATCAAAGAAACGGAAATTAAACTTTTCAATTACACAGAGGGAGGAGCCCTAGCTTGAATTTGGAATAGATGCGATGATGATGATGATGATGATGATGATGATGATGAAAGCAAACACAAACTATTCCAACAACCATAGATCTTCAAAACAAAATCAAACCTGGGTTTATGCTATAATATAATCCTCCCAATTTTATGCTTCAATCTTCATCACCGGAAGCAATGCAATGCGATGATGATAAACCTACACAAACTAATTTTGTATTTTCTAATGAATTACATTTCAATTCTAATTTTAAATTCATTTCCAATCTGTCTGCTCTCATAAATCATAATAATTTTTTATCACAAGTTATATTCTCTTACTACTATTGTCATGTAATATTTTTACATTTTTCACATGTCACTAATATAAATAAGTAATAATAATCATATTAAATGTTCAAAATCTTATTTATATTCTTTTTATACTATAAAACATATTTTTATAAAATATAATCTGATTTCTTTAAAAATAAATAAATATGATTCTTTTAAACAGAGAACTTTTTTAAAATGACATTTGAAAAAAAAAAGTTAATAAGTTGGAAATTTTAAATTATTTTTTTTCAACAAAAGTTTTTTAAAAACAAAAGTTTAAAATAATATTTTTACTACATTATTAATTAAGATAGTTAATTATACATTAATATAAAAATGATAATATAAATTCTACATATCAATTACTAACTATTAAATCAATATTTTAATTCAACACATGTAAACACATGTGTTTAAACCAATACATAATAAAAGAAAAGGTTGAGCCATGTGTCATGATTTTAGGCATATAAAGTCATATGTCAACCTATTATGCAATCTATCATTTTATTTCAAATGGACACACGCGGATGACCACCCATTTCAAATCGGGTTATCGTATAATCCTGATTTCATTCGCTTCCCAACCCTAATTCCGCCGCATCGTCTTCTCCATCAGTAAGTGGTTAATTGATTTACATGTTTAAATTTTCAATTTGATTCAGGTTATATAACGATAGTTAACTCGATGTAGTTGATTAATTAGTGTGTTTGAGATAAAACTGGGGGTTTTGGTTGTTCTATTCTCATTGAACTCCCCCTACCCTCACTCCATATTCTATTTCCATTAGTAACTAGTTTTAAAGCCAATAATCTAATTCTCAAAATCCTAATCCCATCTATTTACTAGCATTCATATCTCAGTTCATTACCATGCCTAGAAGCGCCTTCAAACTAGAACATCCCATATGTTCATTTTCTTAACTCAAAATTAAGGTTTATGTAATGAAAAAGTAATTGTTTGCTTTGATAACTGATGATCATGCATAGGGTAGTATTCACCTTGTCGTTAGTTATTGCTTTGTTATAGTTTAATTAAAGCTTAGCTATTAATGTAATAGGATCTAGTTTAATTTTGTCTTGTTTTGTATTCTATGGCATGCGAAACTACAGTTTCGGCACATGCCATAATGCATACAATTTCGTAGTGTGTGAAACTAGGTCCTATATATACATGTTTCGTTGTTATTCATTTTGTAACTCTTGGAACTTTAATGATATTACAGATTTGAGTTCATTGATAGTGTGTGTATTGTTAGGAGCTTATCTTTTATATATTTGAGCATTATTCTTCTTCATCGTTACAAATCATTTTATCAATGGGTCTTGCTTGATTGATATTCATTTTCTATCATTACTTGGTCCCCAAGTTATTAAACTTAGTGATAACTTGAGGATTCCGGTATGAAATCATTTTCTCTGATTCACTCAATGAAGAAGAGAAGAAGCTAAGTAGAAAACCGGTAACTCTCTTGGACACCATGAAGGAGAACAAGCTGCCAACTCAACCCCTCATTCCTAGGAAGAAGATTGTTCAATGGAGGTTCGAAGACTCTTTACACAACTTTGTTACACTCTAGCAGATTTGACATTGCTTAATACCTCATCTCTGCTACACTCTAACAGATTTGACATTGTTGAGTTAGCAGATAAACCATTCTCAAACCCTCGAACTCTCAAACAGCTGCTCATACTTAGAATCATTTAAGCAGCCTTCACCTCGCTGAGTTGACTGTAAAAGCAAGGATTGAAGAAAAGTATAAACAAAAAGAGCATGTAGAAAAAGAAGGGTCAATCAAGGGAAAGACTTTCCTATAAATGGTTGAAGACCCTGACTTGGAACCCATAGTTTGATGGGAGTATGAATACAACTCTCGTCAACTAACTCTCTATAGAGGGATATAACAAAGGGTGCATGTCATTCAGAGCAATAGACTAGATCTTTTGTCTACCAATGACTTGTACAAACTACTTAGCGCCACCTCTAGAAAGAATAAAGAAACAAATAAGTATCTTCTCTCATTGGTGCTGAAAGTTTTGAGAAGCATAAAACAAGTGAAGTTTTGGTAGCATTAGCCTAGGGGGGGTTTGTTGGATCATGTAAGGCTGGTGCAACCAAAACAAACACTTAGAGCAATTTTGGTGCGACCATGAAAGACTTCCAAATGCAAAAGCTGCACTTTCGAAAATTAAAGTTAAAAGAACTTCCAAAGAGGAATCATGTCTTCCGAAGACAAAGTCATCCCTCTTCCAAATATCAACACTTAGAAGAATTCAAGACAATGTCTTCTGAAGTATAAAGTCTTGAAGATCAGCACAAATCTCGAAAGAAGTAGTTTCTTCCGAAGCATAAGTGGCTTCGAAAGAACTTGTTCTTCCAAAGCCAACTAACCTTTGGAAGAACCTACTATGAACCAGTGGATATAAGTATGGCTCTTTTGACAAGCCCCTACAACCTTTGAGATACTACATGATGCTTTCCTACGCCCATGTAGTTGACCATACTTTATTCCACTATTCATTTCTTATCAATTACTACAATTACAAACTTTGGTTGGTGACAAAAGATAAGTCATAGACATGTCATGACTACCTAATCTAAGATAGTATTTTATCTTAGATACCTTACTACTAACAATGTTGTAAGGTTTAATGAAAGGTTGTTACACCCAATACAACCCAAATCTCTCATGCATGCATGCACTTAGTGCAAAGTAAATGTTGCTTCAGAAGTTTTGTGTGTTCCCGGTTTGAATGGGAACATTGAGCATGGATCTTAGGATTCATATTGATAAAAACAAAACTTGATGATTCGATACTAAAATAATAATGATGATGAACACAAAAAGTGTTTAATGATTGATGTTTATTGATTTGATGATGAAATCATCATTCATGAAGGATAATGATATGATATTGTTGGTGATGGAACTAATTCCCACACTTGGTAGAGAATTATTCACCTTTACAATGATAATATATGTTAATATTTATACTAATCTAGCATTTACAATAATTACAAAATAAACCCTAGACTAATATTTTTGTTTGTTTTGTTCTTCTAAGTCTTCAACTTTAATAATATTGGAAATCTTCAATTTCTTCAAAGGTAGAATACCCAACAATACTCCCCCTAGATTGTAGATTTCCGATGTGAAATGAAGCTTGATGTTGATTCTGTTGAATAGTTGTTTAAAGCCAAGAATTTTGTTGTTGATGCGGAAGCGAGGTCTTCAAAACTTTGGTACAACTAATTTTGTTTTTTATTTGTAATCCGAGTCACATACACAACCTTGAATACTTGTGTTTTTTCTTGTTGTTGTTGGCACCTACAAACACCAAGCCCAATTTGTTTATTTCACAGCCCAAGTCTCAAGCCTTTTGTTGTTGATCATACAACCCTAAATTGAAAAACCCTATCCCTAATCGCAAATTGGCCTCCCTAGATGGCAGCCACTCTCTTCGACTGCAAGTGCAAACGCTTTCCTTCCCTCGCGCAACATCGTTCATCACCTTCATCTTCGACATTCACTTCTTATCAAGTTTCGGCAATTAGAACAACCTCGGCCAGCCGCGGTAGCCGATTCCAGCAACCCTCTCTCTGGATCCACCACTGCATCCGACGGATATCATCTTCGACAGATGCTGTTACCCGCAAAGCATCTTGCGAGCATCATCATCCTCGCTTAACAATTCCATTGATTCAATCCAAATCCACTCATGAAGAACACACTAACTTTTTCTCCAAGTTTTCTTCAAAAATTTTAGCAATCTAACCATGAAAACTCATCAAAATCAATATGAATCCATCAACTCCGGCTCTGATTTTCCTTTTGTTGACTTAGTTGATTTGCCCATTCTCAATTGAGTCACAACCTTTGGTTTAAGAGAAGAAGTAAAATCAACCTTTTTAGTAGTTTGCTTCACAACACTACCTTTGTTGACTGTTTTAGGCTGTTTTGTTTCCTCAACCTTTTCTTGACTTCTTGTTCAAATTGATTAACATGCTCCCTATTGCAGATATCAAAACCTACTCCTTGTTTTGATTTTGATTATTGGGGGTCTAACTGAATTTTAGTTTTTGAAATCAGTGAACTCTTGCTTTTCTTTGGTAGTGAAACCTTGTCTGATTTGCTTGAATTTTTGGAGATTTAGTCTTATAATCAGAACTGCTTTCAGCAGAAGGTTTCACTAAAGGCATAGCTTTCTACTTTCCTTTTGAAAGTGCAGGTATAAATTTCACAAAGGGGACAATTGCCTTGATTAGACTTGATGGTTTAATGACATTCACTATCTTGTCTGAACACTCCTTGATTTTAATTGTTGACCTAATTTAATTTTCTCCTCATTTGTTTCAGTGTAAACATTTGGTTTGTTTTGAGGATTTGTGACTTGTTTTACTATTGTTTTTGTTCAATAGTGAGGTTCAATTTGCTCTTTGAGTGTAACAGATTCAGGCATGACAGTGTAGTTGTCATTATAGGGTGGAGGACATAAATCCCAGACATATCCTTGGGATCCTTTTGTGAGTCAAGCATTTCTTGCAGCTTGATTAAAGACAATTGAAACTTTTCAAGTTTCACTTCAGTAAGTGTTTGTTCAGCTTTTGATTGAGCTAACTTTTCAATTAGTTGCTCATTCTCAGCTACAAGAGTGTACTTCTCACCATGCAATTTTTCAATGTCAAAGATAAGATATTTAATTTCAATTTCAACGCCTTTAATTTCTCTCTTAAGCATCTCTGACTTGACCTTTTCTTCTTTTATTTTATCAGCCAGTTTATGATTGTGCTCATAATAACCTTGCAATTCAGTAATGAACTTATCACTATAAAGTTTAGATTTTACCTCAGATGGCATAGGAGATGGACCATCATTGATGTGAGCCATGAGTGCATGATTATGAAATTGAGGTTTCACTTCCTCTGCATATAGACTCCAATCACATACTCCATCTTGTCTGATGATAAAAGCATTTGAGGATGACTGACTACTTCCATGAGCTTGATTAGTCAGTTGTGGCTGATTCTGATAAGGTTGTTGATGTTGTTGATGATGATACTACTTTTGTTGATGGTTGGAGTGGAAGCTTGTGCTTGGTTGTGTAGATGACTGACCCTGAGAATTCCTTTGGAAATTGTTGTTGTTTCTTCTGGGAGCATTATATTCTCTGGAGAAGTGACCAGTCATGCCATAGTTGAAACACTTTACCTTGGATTTGTCATATCCAATTTTGGTGTTTTCATTAAGGCTAAGCTTTATTCCTTTTCTGAAAAACTTCTTGGCTCTAATTGCAATCATAGTTATTTGCCACTACAAATCCATTTCTTCCACATCATCTGGATC
The DNA here is from genome assembly GCA_018326385.1 of Flaveria bidentis. NCBI lineage: Eukaryota > Viridiplantae > Streptophyta > Magnoliopsida > Asterales > Asteraceae > Flaveria > Flaveria bidentis. The sequence goes on along the minus strand of BJCM01206681.1, from coordinate 6,621 downwards.
CATTTCTTCCAAGTTCTCCTGGATCAGATGAGTAGAAGTGAGTCTGCCTCCTAGGTAAGCTTCAAAGCTAGCAACAAAGGCATTGTAAGTAGCCTTTTGCTCTTCTGATCTTGGGTCTTCAAGAGTAGTTGAGGGAGTTGCAGAGAACCCTGTTGGTTGTGATGGTGTTGAAGGCTTGTTAGTTGGTTGAGCTACAATGAAACTAGTTGTCTTCACTAGATCTCTTGAGAAAAGAAAATCATATACTTAGTGATGAATGCATTTTCTACAAAGTGAGTATCTGTTGGAAATTTATAAGCTTCAATAACTCGAGGTCCACCAAGATTACTGCTTCTCTCATCAAGTTCAATAGCTTCTATCTTGACAATCATGATGTCCAAGGTGGTACTCTCTAGATCAAGAGTGTTTTTCAGCATTGTAACATTTTGTTTCCCACTTTCTGGAAGACTATGAAGCATTTTCTTGTTTAGTTCTTTGACTTTGTATGTTACCCCCATCATCTCTAAACATTCACCAGTTGCACAAATCTATGTAGTTGTTTAGAGATTGACTCCCCCTTGGAGTGATGAAAGGTTTCATATATATTAACATGCTTGTTCTTGTTAATTTTAGCAACTTCACTACTACCTTCACACATTATCAGCAATGCATCCCAAACAACTTTAGCAGTTCCATACTTTTCTAATCTTTTTAGCACATTCATTTTTCAGTGCTTGAGTAAGTATAGAATAATCTTTGAGATTAACTTTTATCCTTTTGTAATCATCATCATCAAGTGTGAGATCCTCAATAAGAATTCTTGAGGTTTTGTATATTACAGCTTGATCAGCAGAAATAGTCACTGGAATGTGAGGGCCTTTGCATATTGAAATCCACTAGTCCGGATCTGCACCTGTAATATAGTTCATAAATATGATTTTCCATTGCTTAAACTCAGATTTGTGTTTAAGCATGGGTGGTTTTGGAGTATGACCAAGTTCAAAAAAACTATGTGAATCCATTTTTTAATAAGTTGTTGTTTAACCTTGTTGAATAATGATTAGTTTGATTGTTAAGTTCAACTTAGTCCAAATAGTCCAAACATGCTTATGTATAACCAGATCTGCTGATGTTTATATGTTTCTGTTCTAACAACTGTTCACGGGTTTGTTCTTGAAAATGAGTATAGATGAATAGTGACTGTTGAAGAGATTTCTGTAGTTTACAAAGTATAGGTAGTTGAACACTCTACTAGTAAACAAAGACATGTGCATTTGTTTTTGGGCATCCGCATTAGTTAATGCGGATGTACAAATACTTATGAGCATTTGTTTTCGGCTATCCGCATTTGGTAATGCGGAAGAACAAATACTTGTTAGCATTTGTTCTATGTCTTCCGCATATACAAATGCGGTTAGCCGACACTTGTCTTCTTCTTTGCAGATTCTTCATCCGCATTTGTTCTTGGACTTATGGGATTTCTAGTAGAATCACCATCAACCCATCATTTGAATTGACATGTATGATCCTTTCAGGGTCCAAAAATCTGGACTGATCATACTTCAAGATGGAACCTATGACTGGAGCATGTATGAGAAGGAAGTCCTTAAAGAGAATCAAGCTCTAATGGCACACATGGAGAATAAAGTTCCACCCATGGCTAGAGAGGTAAGAGATAGATTGTGTTTATCAGTATGTGTTGAGTAAGTTAAAAGATATAGAGTCCATGCTCAACAATTGGCTGATAAAGTAAAAGAAATAATGATTTTGAATGAATCTCATTTAAGAGAACATAAATCATATCAAATCAAAATTAACTCATTACAAAAGGATTTAGATAAACTTGTTTCAGAAAATTACAGTCTAAAAGCCCAAGTTGAGCATCTGACCACTTTCTTAAACAATCCATGGCTGATCATGCATCAACTGAAGTGAAACTTCAGAAGTTTCAACTTTCATCTCAGCAATATGAGAAATTATTAAATTCTCAAATTGAATAAGAAAAAGAAAGCAGTCAATTCTGATGAAGAATCAGAGGAAATGTATTGCAAATGGTGTGATATGAAAAATCACAATACTAAAGTTTGTTACTTTAGCAACTATTGTTCTATTTGCAATACGAACAATCACATAACCAAGTTAAACAACCTCATCTTCAACAGATTCATCCTCACCCCAAACAACAAAGAATGAATCAATTAAGACTAAAATTAACACTAAAACTTCAAGACTTATTCATGAAGGAGTAAAAATTTTAGACACTGTTGATAAACCCAAGATCATTAAGGCTTGGGTTGTCAATTCTAATTTATTTCTTTATTTGTGCAAGAACTATCATGGAGAGCTAACAACAAGTGATATGTTGACAGTGGTTGTTCCAGGCATATGACAGGAAACTGTTCTCTTCTCCATGACTTCAAGAATAAAAATGCCTCATATGTGGTATTTGGTGTGGATAAGAAGGGAGGTAAAATAGTTGGTGAAGGAATGGTAACTAATGGTGTGCTCAAATTTGAGAAAGTAAACTATTGTGAAAATTTATAGTATAATCTATTGAGTGTGTCTAAAATTTGTGATCAAGATTATACCATAATGTTTGATAACACTAATTGTAATATTCTTAAGCCAAGTTTTTCAGTTCTAGAAGAATAGATACTTCTTAAATCATCAAGAAAAGGAAACACCTATGTTTTGATGTGAAGAACACTGCACTCACAAGCAATGAAACATGCATGCTATCTAAGTCATCAGAAGATGAATCTCAACTATGACATAGAAGGCTTGTTCATTCCAACTTGAAGAACATGAATATATTGGTGAAAAATTACCTAGTCATTGGACTGCCAAAGAAAGAGTTTTATTGTTCAAATCATTGTCCTTCTTGTTATAAATAAAAACAACATAGAGTGTCATACAAATCCAAAATTATCAATACCAACACTACACCACTCAAATTGCTTCACATGGATCTTCTTATTCCAACCAATGTGATGAGCATTGGCAAAAGGCAATATTATTTAGTGGTAGTGGATGATTTCATTAGATTTACATGGGTATTTTTCTTAAAACAAAAGAGTGAAACATCAGAATCATTGATGGACTTTATCTTCAAAATTAAGAATCAACTTGATTTAAAAGTTAAAATTTTTAGGAGTGATAATGGGTCTGAATTTGTTAATGCTGACTTAGATTCTTTTTGTAGGAATAAAGGCATTGATAGGCAATTTAGTGCACCAAGAACTTCACAACAAAATGGAATTGCTGAAAGAAGAAACAGAACACTCATTGAAGCATCAAGGACAATGCTAGCTGATTCACAATGGCCAATCACCTTTTGGGTTGAAGCAGTGAACACAAAATGCAATGTTCAAAATAGGACATTAATTGTCAAAGAACACAATAAAACACCTTATAAGCTTTTATTTAAAAGAAAACCTTATATAGGATATCTTAAAGCTTTTGGTTGTCATGTATCAGTCTTAATCATAAAAGAACAATTGGGAAAATTTTCAGAGAAAGCCTATGATGGTTTCTTTGTTGGATACTCTTTAACATATAAATCATATAGAATTTACATTCCACTACAAAATATTATGGAAGAAACTCCTACTGTGTCACTTGATGAATCCTTATTTCCTAAATTTGTAAAAGGATCATCATGGTTGTTTGATGTAGATGCTCTAACAAATTCATTTAAATCTGGTTATTTGAATAATGCAGGATTTGACGATACATGTTATCCATTTGTTCCTCCAAATCTAAATGAAGTATCTCTATCAGCTGATCCTCCAAGAACACAAATATCAAGTAGCATGCATCAAGAAACAACCAATAATGCTGCACATGTTCAACAAAGTGAATCTACATCCTCAGATGGAAACACTCCATCAGCAGCTAATGAGTTTGTATCCGCAGATGAACATCTTACATCCGGAGATATGGATAATGTCTCAGCAGATATTCAACAAATACCATCCGCAAATGTTCCCGTAACTCCTACGGAAGCATAAAATACTTCAGTAGAAGTTCCTACAGAAGATACTCACAATGCAGCTGATGTAGAAACTCATGAAGATCATTCTACTTCCAATGATGAACATGAAGAACTTCTTAATTACTTCATAAATTAATCATCTCAGCTAGATCCATCTGCATCAATAAATATGACCAACTTGGAATCATCTATTCTGGTTGAATCTATTACAAAAACCAGAATTCATAAGTCTCATCTAATAAACAACATAATTGGAGATCTTAATGAAAGAAAAACAAGAAGTCAAGGGGAGCTGCAAACATCTGCCTTTTCACTTGTTTTCTTTCACAAGTTATTCCTCTAAACATCACAGTTGCTTTAAAAGATAATAGCTGGATTGAAGCTATGCATGAAGAGCTTTAACAATTCAGAAAGCAGAAAGTGTGGAATCTAGTTGATCTACCGGAAGGTCAACATCCAATTGGGACAACATGGCTCTTCAAAAGCAAACTAGATGATAGAGGTATCATTGTAAGAAACAAAGCTAGGCTAATTGCCCAAGGATATACTTAAAAGGAAGGGATAGACTATGATGAAGTTTTTGCACGTATTGCAAGAATTGAAGCAATAAGAGTATTCCTAGCCAATGCATCATATAAGAAGTTCACAGTCTATCAAATTGATGTCAAGTGTGCTTTCCTATATGGGAAAATTAATGAAGAAGTATATGTAGCTAAACCTCCTAGTTTTGAAGATCCTGACTATCCACATAGGGTATACAAGCTGGACAAAGCTTTGTATGGTCTTCATCAAGCACCAAGAAAGTGGTATGAAACATTATCATCTTTCTTGCTCAAGAATGGATATAAGAGGGGGACTATTGATCAGACACTATTTCTTAAACAAGAACATCAAGATCTCTTAGTGGTTCAAATTTATGTAGATGACATTATTTTTGGATCAACCAAAAAGAGATTGTGTGTTAGCTTTGAAGGTTGATGAAATCTGAATTTTAGATGAGTTCAACGGGAGAATTAACTTTCTTCCTTGGTCTCCAAGTTCATCAAAAATCAGATGGAATCTTCATCAATTAAGAAAAGTATGTTCATCAAATATTAAAGTAATACAATCTTGCTGATACATCTTCATGCAAGACTGCTGCTTCAACAATTGATAAGATTGTGCCTGATTCCACTAGAAATTTTTTTGATCAAAGACTGTATAGATCAATGATAAGATCCCTTATATACCTAACTGCTAGCAGACCTGATATAATGTTTATTGTGTGTGTTTGTGCAGGTACCAATCTGATCCAAAAGAGTCTCATCTGAATGTTGTGAAGAGAATCTTTAGATATCTAAAAGGAAAACCTACCCTTGGCCTTTGGTATCCAAAAGATGGTGATTTCACTCTATACTCATATTTAGATAGTGACTTTGGAGGATGCAACAACAACAAAAAATCCACAACTAGTGAATGTCAATTCTTAGGACCAAAACTTGTTTCATGGTAGTGCAAAAAGCAAACAAATGTATCTGTATCCACAGCTGAGGCCGAGTGCATAGCTGCTTCAGCTGGTTGCTCACAAGTACTTTGGCTGCAAAACCAATTGCTTGATTATGGTTACAATTTTCTTCAGACACCAATTCATATTGATAATTCAGCTGCTATGTTTATCACTACTAATCCATTTCAACATTGCAAAACAAAGCATATTGAAATCAAATACCATTCTCTGAGAGATTGCTCAAAAAAGGGTTTAATCAAGTTAATCAAAGTGGATACGACAAATCAACTTGCTGATTTATTCACTAAAGCCTTTGGTTTAGTTAGATTTAAATTTTTAATTGAGTCTTTGGGTATGATTAACTTAGATTAAATCATCATCAACAAAGAAAAGCATGTGACTGTCCTTGTAAGTAGTAATCTATAAAATCCAAAAACATTCAGAAAACATATAAAAATACAAAAATATTGTCTTTATTTTCTTATCAGCATGACATATGTTTGGGGAATGATAGTACACTATGCCTTTATTTACTTCCTGATTAATTAACTTGCTTTAAATTTGATCAAAAGTTCTTTGATATGCAAGTTGGTTCATCTTGAGTGGAAACTACCCTTAGTGCATGCCTAACATAATGAAAAGGTGATTGTGTGTGGGAATCTCCATTTTAAGGATCAAGCAAGTAAGTCTTATTCTGATGTGATCAACTCACTCACTCTAGCACACTATGTAAAATACTTTATAACTTCTATCTTTGCATTTCATATTCCCTCTGTTTTGTGTAAACAAAGACCTGGGATTATGAATACCTTGGTGTACCTCTGTACCCAACTGGTGTATAAAGTAGGATCCTCATCATCCCTCTATTTTGTGTAAACAAAGACCTGGGTTAAATGCACTTCTGTTTTACGAAAGTAAAGACCTGGTGACTGACGTGATGTCGTAGTCACAATCAAATTTAATCCCAAAAACAACTATAGATAGTGGTAAGAGGGTATCGAACTCAGGGAATATGTGGATATGAGTTAAATTTAATAGCTGGCAAATTATCTATATTAACTAAAAGGCAGAAAATAAAGTTCAATGATTTCAATTGTTGTTTTGGAAAACTAAGGTAATAACTCAAAGCGGATTGAAATTAGTTGATTAACAGATTAGTGAA
>BJCM01206679.1:0-10666 GCA_018326385.1 Flaveria bidentis | reverse complement strand
GGCTTGCTGCTCAAAGACATCAACATCCTCATCCTTTTTCGAACTATTTTAGCTGCTCAAAGGTAGTTTGAGGCAGCCTCTTTAAGGCTGTCCATGTTGTGTTGTTTATGTGCTCATAGCTAGCTTTTATTCACATACAAAAGATCCTTATGTTGTTGGGTTTGTTTACATGTTTTAATATCAAAATAGAACCTGAAATTTCAGATTATAAACTATAATATAATCATTCTTTCCGCTGCGTTTTTCAGAAAGTTTAAATGGTTAAACTATGCAACTATGTTTTAACAAACCCCAACATCTTGGGTTTGGCTTGATATATTGCACAAATACATGTGGAAAACATGATATTAGGCCTACTAGCTGTGACGTACATAAGAGACCCAATCATAGCCCTGTAAAGGTGTTCATCCGCACACCCCCCTCAAGGTCAGGTCTAAGGGAGTGTTTTCTTGCTTGGGTGTCTTGGCAACCTTACAATCGATTATGTTGAATCTCTTGAGTATGCCTTGAACATACTTTGACTGACTTATGAAGATGCCATCTTTAACTTGCTTCACATGAATTCCTAGAAAGAAATTGAGTTCCCCTATAGCACTCATTTCAAATCTATCCTTCATCAACTTCTCAAAGTCGTTGTAGAGCTTTGGATTAGTTGAACCAAAGATGATGTCATCTACATACACTTGAACTAGCATAAAGTCATTTCATGTTCCTTTAATGAAGAGAGTTCCATTTATAGTACCTCTTCTAGATCCATGCTTGCAAAGATACTAAGATAGTCTCATATCACTTCCTTGGTGCTTGATGCAACCCATATAGATCTTTATCAAGCCTGCAAACATAATCAAGATGATCAGGATCTACAAACCCAAGTGGTTGTTTGACATACACCTCTTCATCAATCACCCCATAGAGAAAAGCACACTTGACATCAAGTTGGTAGACCTTGAAGTTCTTAGATGCAACAAAAGCTAAGAATATCCTAATAGCTTCTAGTCTTGTTATAGGAGCAAAAACATCTGTGTAGTCAATTCCTTCTTTTTGTGTGTACCCTTGAACAACTAGTCTTGCCTTGTTTTTGATGACAAGTCCTCTATCATCCTTCTTATTCCTAAAAACCCATTTGGTTCCTATAGTATTTTTTATGAGAAAGAGTACATAGGTTCCAAACCTTTTGCCTTTTGAATTGAAGCAGCTCCTCTTGCATAGCTTTAACCCAACTTCCATCCTTCAGAGCCTCATCAATCTTCTTAGGCATCATCTGAGATAAGAAAAAAAAATGAAGACAACATTTGCATCATTGGTTTGTCCTCTTGTTCTTATCCCTGAAAAAACATCTCCAATGATGTTTGAGGTGGGATAGGACTTGTGGATCCTTAGATGAGGGATCACAACAAGTTGCTGAGATAGATCCAAATTAGAAAATTTTAGATCTGGTATTGAGGTTTCTCCCACCACATCAGCACACTTATCAAGTGAAACTTGATCCAATCAGTGTATGACATCATTGATGTTGTCTTTAATGGAGTGGTTATCATCATCAAGAAATTCTTGATCACTTTCACCACCACCATGATCTTCTACATTTGAAGCTTCTTTATCTATTTGTTGAGCCCCTGAGCTGGAATTTGAAGGCATCTCAGATGTATCAACTGTATTTGTCACTGTTGTGCTACAACTTAATTTGCAGAGTTGGTTACAACTGGAGCTGAAGTAGTGCTACTTGAGGGTCTTCTCAGCTTAAATCTTGGAATTGGATCACCTGTGAGTAAATTGTCTGTTGATCCTGAAACATCCGCACAAGATTTGTTAATACAGTTGGTAACTAAATCAAGATCAAATAGCCAATAAGGACCAGGATCGTTTACACTAGGTGTGTGTTCATTGAAGGTCACATTGGCCGACTCCTCAACTATTTTGGTTCTGAGATTATATACTCTATAAGTCTTAGTTTGGGAAGAGTACCCAATGAAGTGTCCATCATCTGATTTCTTAGCAAACTTGGCAATTTGATATTTGGTATTTAAAATGCTGCAAGGACATCCAAATGACCTAAGAAAACCAAAGAAAGGTTTCCTCCAATGCCAAATTTCATAAGGAGTCTTACCATGTGTCTTAACCACTAAAACTCTGTTCTGCACATAGCAGGTAGTGGTGACTGCCTCTGCCCAGAAGGTGATGGGCAGTTTAGAGTTAGACAACATAGTTCTTGGCGCTTGAATCAGTGTCATGTTTATCCTATTAGCAACACCATTTTGCAAAGAAGTCCTGGGAGCATTGTATTGTCTTGTATTATTCTTTTCATCACAAAATGTATCAAGGATTTGGTTCTTGAATTCAGTTCCTTGATCATATCTTATATTTTTGACCTTGTGATCACATTAATTCTCAATCTTTAAGATGAAATTCTTCAAAATCTCAAGGGTCACATCCTTAGTTCCAAGAAATTGTAAAGTCATCTGTGATCACCAAATAATAAGAGGTCCTTCCTAGACTTATTACACTGGTGAGGCCAAAGTGATCCATATGTAATAAGTGTAGGAGAGTAGTGATGGAGTTTCTTTCCTTTGGTTTATGAGATACCTTGTGTTGCTTCCCTTTCAGGCATGCAACACAGTGCTCATCACTTGTAAACTCTTTCTTTGGCATTCCTGTTACCAAATCATTTTTAATGAATTTATTCCTGTTTTTAAAGTTTACATGGCACATTTTTTTATGCCAGAGGAAAGACTCATCACTATTTGCTTTAAACAAAAATCATGAAACTTCTCCTGAGAAAGATGTTTCTTGCAAGTCCATCTTGTACATGTTCCCTTTTCCGGGGGCTCTGAGCAGGATATGCTGATGAGGAATGACCACCCCGAGCTTGAAAACAATGCACTCATGCTCAGTAAAGATCATGTTATGACTCTGATTACAAAATTGAGATACACTCAGAAGATTCTATCCAAGCTCCTTGACAAAGTTTACATTCTCATTGTTGAGCTTACCATTTATGACCTTACCCCTTCTAGTAATGTAACCACCAACATCTCCTCCAAAAGAAACTAGTCCTCCATCAATCTTTTCAAACTTTTGGAATAGTGACCTATTGCCTGTCATGTGCCTAGAACAACCACTATTAATGATCTATACATTCTTGTTTGTCTTTAGCTGTTCCTGCACAAAATAGATGGTTAGTTACATTTGTAAACCCAAGCCTTATTTGTCTTGGGTTCATCAAAGAAATTTGAAGGTAATGTAATGGTAATAGATCCTATAGTAATGTTTTAAGGATCCTTTTGTTGTTGTTGATTGAGAACTTTTAGTCACTTGGTCTTTCTTTGACTTCCACACCACCTTTGGATGCATAGACTTGAACTTCAATACATCAGAAGTTTTACTAACTTTGGAAGTTTTGTTAACCGGACCTTTAGAAGATCTTGCTAACACTATAGCAGGCTTCAGTGCTTTAAAACTATTCTCTTCTTTCAAGACCAAATTTTCTTCCTAAAGAAATTTTCCACTTGCCTTCATCTTCATTTTGGAGCTTCTGAAAGGAAAAGTTTTTCCTTCTGAAGCTTGCTTTTTCTTGAAGCTCTTAGAAGTCTCTTTCTTGGTCATGTGGAGAGTGCCTTTTGGATTGTAAGGACAATCCTTAGCAAGATAAGAGGTACTCTCACACATAGCACATTCCATTTTCTTCTTCCTAAGAGCCATCTTCTATGAACAAGGCTAAACTTGACCACTTTCCTTCTCCACCTTTATCTTTGCAAATGCAGTGCAAGTCCTTTTAGGGTGAGAACTTCCTTTGGAGTTGGATGGTTTAGGTTATGCAGCAGTGGTACATAACTGATCAGTCTTCTTCTTGCTGCTGAGATGAGTTGATAGTGAACTAGAACTCCTGGTACTAGAGTCCAAGTGAGTATCTACAGTCTTTACCACTTCAAATCCTGTAGAGATGAAAACTTGTTTTTGCTTAGAGTTGAAGGTACTCTTGATCTCTTGAGCCTTCTTTGCTTTTCTCTTGCTCTTCCTGATCAAGTTTTTTCTCATAGACTTGGTCATCCTAGTCTTCTTACTCTCCTCAGAAGGATAATGACCCTTCTTAGAATCCTCTTCTTCATTATTCTCAGAGGCATTCTCCACTATCACTTCTTCATCCTCTTCAGTCAAGCAGCCTATAAGAGGAAGCTCATCTTCATGGGTTCCACACCTGGGAGATCTTAGAGACAAGATGGTGTATGGAGGAGCTATCTCACTAGATCCCAGTCCATGCTTATTTTGATAACAAACTTTTTCATCAAGGATGAGGATATAATGTTCTTGAAGGTCTCTTTTTCAAGAACACATTTTTCTACCCTGGCTTTGGTGATCACAAGCTCAGCCTGGCATTCAGTCAAATTGGTTATGAGATCTTTGATCTGAGTCTTGTAGTTGGTGTGTTCATGTTTAAGAACTGAAAAGGGTTTTTTCTAAGTCCTCTATTTTTAGTTTACAATCATTTTCAGATCTTTTGAAATCAGATTTTAAGATATTCAAGGACTCAAGATCAGATCTCATTTCTAAGTTATAGGACCTGTATCTATTAACTTTAGCAATACATTCATGTGTACAGACATGTTCCAATACCTTTGCTTCATCATGATTAGCCTTCAGTGCTTGGTTTGGAGATACATATTCCACCTAAAAGCTCTAGTCAAAGCCTCATTCTTCAATAGCAACAGCAGCTTGCTGCTTTGGCTTCTCATTCTGGGTGGCTTTCTTAGTGTAGTTTGGTCTGGTTTGTGCTTAGCCACCATTTTTCCTTGGTGCCTTGCACTCCCTAGAAAAGTGTCCTATTTCGTTACAGTTGTAACACTTGACTTTGCTTTTCTCCAGACCAAACTTTCCAGTGGCTACATTGACTGGAAACTTTCTTCCTATCCTCTTGTAGAACTTGTTGGCTCTATGAGTGAGAAGAGCCATCTGCTGGACTATTTCCATGTACTCTAGATTATTTGGATGGATACAGTCCAGGTCTTCAAGAGTGAAAATAAAGTTGCATGTGCTTTCATCAGAAGACACAAAGGCATGTGTAGAGCTTTTCTCTTAGAATAGGCTTCCTTGAGTGTAGCTTTCTCTTGGTGTCTTCGGGAAGGTGATGAAAGGATCCTTTTATGAATTGTCAGGGTAGCATATAAGATGATTTTGAGGTTCTATGCTATCCCTTTTAGTCACATGTAGGGCTGAACTTATTTGATTGCTGGAGTTACTAGTTGAACCTTGCATGTTCATCTTCATCTGGTATCCACTAAGAATACCATACAAATCAGTCAGAGTGAGAGTCTTAAGGTTCTCAGTCCTCTTGATAACAACACAATAATATGTCCATTGCCTAGGAAGAGAGGAAATAAAGTTCCTTACAATGTCCATGTTTTCAAGAGTCACTCCAACATCTAGTAGAGTGTCCATAATCTCAACATACCTGAAGTATTGTTGAGTCATGTTTTCACCTATTTTAAAGGTGAAGTTCTCAAAATGCTGCCTCAGGAGATCCTTCTTATTCTCCTTGCTTTAGTAGACCCCTCATACATTAGTTTCAATGCATCCCACAACTGCTTAGCTGTCTTGCATTTCTTGAAACCTCTGTATATAGAGTTTTGAAGAGCAGTTTGAATGGTTGTTATGGCCTTTTGATCAATCTCTACTCTCTTCCTGTCTTCATCAGAGTAATCAGACACAACCATTGGAATCATACCACCTCCAGCAGCTGAGAAGGTGCTTGGTATGTAAGGTCCTAAGACAAAAGATTCCCACATTCTGAAGTCTTGTGACTTGATGAAACCTTCCATTCTTTGGCACCAAGTGTCAAAGTCTTCAGGGTTGTTTAGTGGGGACTTTGTCATTGTTCCAGTTTCCATATCAGCTTTAGTGATAGCTGCGATTTGAGATGTTAAGTATTTTGTGTGTGAGGGATATTAAGATGGTGAGATCTTACAATCAAGAGCCTGAAATTCTCTAATACCAATTGCAAGACCGTTTAATGGATGGTAACTTAAAACACAACACACAATGAAGAGAGTAAGTTAAAATACTTAACAGATCAAATAGGGAACTAATAATTAGTCACACTTTGATAAAATGATAAACAAGTAATAAAGAGATAGAACAAGAACAAGAACACAAGTTTTTGGTTTTCAAGAATGTTGTATATTGCTCTCAAGTTCCTTACAAGTGTTTACAAAGCATAAAGAAAGATACAAGGGACCTGAGATACTTTATACTACATCCTACATTCGGCCAAACTTTGAAGGCTAGCTAGATACATGATCTAGACAACAAGAAAATCAATGTAAAGTCAAAAGGCAGATTACCTTTTGACTAGTGACTATGATATAAAGGATAAAAGTACATAAAGTAGAAAGTAACAGACTCAAGACCTCAATGTACAGTTTACCAAAAGCATGGATCTTTCACAAACTTGTTAAAGTTGGTGAGTCATACAAAGTTGCAGCAGAAAGGTGGTCCATCTTTATGGTAAAAGGTACATCAGATAAAGCATGTACTAAAAAGTGTAACGCCTGGAATAAAGTCGAAACGAGCCAATTAATGATAATAGGCTTAGCGAGGATTATTTAATTAAAATAAGTGGGTAATGGAGTATGGACCGAGTAGACTTCGCGGGTTACGTGTTTGGCGAGTTTAAGGTCGCGGGAACGCCGAGTATATATAAACAGATCAGCTTGAGCAGCTCTCATTTGCAACTCAACACTCTAGTTCTAGAGAGAGAGAGTAAAGAGAGAAAGTAGAGAGAATTGAAGATTTAAGGCTCGGTTGATCTTAGGATTGAAGACCAGTGTTTGTGGGCATCCAAACAATAAGAAAACACCAAGAATCTAGGTAAGAAACATCATTTAATCGTTGCTTTTGATGTAAACCCGGATTCTAGGGCTTGGGTTTTTAAAAGTGTCAAAGATTCACCCAAAACTCACGTTTTTGTGTAAGAAAACATGTAAGAAGCTTAGATATAGCTTATTGGGTGATAAACCAAGGTTTTGGATGTAAAATATTGAAGTTTTGGGTCAAAAATGGGTTGTTCCTAATTTGCAGCCCGTTCTGCGAAATTACGGGTTCGTCTAGCGAAATTGCATAGTCATCCAGCGAAACTATGAAAGCTTCCTGCGAACTGTAGTTTCGCAGGTAGTTTCACAGACATGGTTTTCCAATGAAAGTTGGGTGAAACTGGCAGCAAAGATGCCAACGAAACTGCCAGCGAAACTAGCAGCGAAACTGCCGCAAAACTACTGGCGAAACTAGCAGCAAAATTGCTGATCTGGCAACGAAATTAGTAGCAAAATTAGGTAGAAGTTAACTACTTTGAGTGTTAACTTATCTGCAGACTGTGTAGTGCAACTCTTTCTTTGAAAGCTTGATTGAGAAGCTACTCATCGAGTCTAGGTGAGTTCTAGATCCCCTATTTTATAGGTTTTAAACTAGTTTGGGGCTGGAAATGCATACTAAATATACGTTTTAAATGGCCAAGATTTTAAGAGGTTTTAATTGGAAGATCGATATTTCTATAAGGAAATGTGCTATGTAAAAGTGTTAAAAAAAATTCACGCTGACCTGGCAGCGCGACCCCAGCCAGGGGCGTTGCCCCTTGGACCCCACTATAACATGACTTTACATGGTGTGACTATGATAATGAACATAAATTATTATCTTAATGAAGTGAAAGATTTAAGATAATGAAAGTGGAATATAATGAATGAATGAATGAAAAGCCTTGCAAGCAAATGAAAGGAGGTTCACAACTCATTAAGAGTTGTTTGCTCAACTGTGTGTGTCTATAATGTGCGATTTTAGTGAACTCATAAGGGTTCATACACACAGTAAGAGTTCAGTCTTGGTGACTGCTCCAATACGTGCGATTTCCTAATTACTGTATGTTATACAACGTGCGATCTTGGCGAACCCATAACAGTTCACACACACAGGGGGAGTCTGTCCTAGTGACCACTCCATACGTGCGTTATGGGGTCCTTGTCGCTTAACCCTAGATGAAATTGCTTGGTGCTCTAGAGGGGGATTGAGTACATGACATGACGTAGATAGAAGTGAAAGATATTAAATGTACGAAAAGTGCGATAAGTACAAAATGTGCGAAACATGCGAAATGTACGAAATGAACAATGATGGAAGATAATAATTATTACCTTGATGTACGTACGATGTGTGATCATGTGCGATAGTAATGAAAATGTTTTAACGAATGGAAGGTAATGTAATGTTTTTATAAAACTAGAACTCACTCAGTAACGCTGACTTTTTATGCATTTTCCAGTTGGCAGGTGAGCATTGCTGAGGATGGTGCAGGGCAGCTACTTGGCATTTTTGGATGGCATCCATTTGATAGAGATATGATGTTTTTGTGATGTAATGAAAATGATAATATTTTGTAACAATTAAATACATTGTATTGTTTTGCAAAAGCAGTCATTAATATATGAAATGGATTTTTATGTATTCTGCTGCAATATTTTAGCAAATCTAAATGTATGTTTAATGTTTTATGTGCAATGATTTACGAGCGGTAAGCGTCCTGGGATTGGGGACCTACAAGTTGGTATCAGAGCCAAAGTTTAAGTGAAACGGGTAAGATTTTCAAAATAAACCTATACTTAAATTGAGAATGGGACAGAAAGGGAAGGGATGCCAGTCCGAGGAGCTACGTGCCATCAGATATTTTCTTAATATTAACCGGTATCACGTGCGCATGTTATGTGGTCTATGTGTTGTTAGTAGATTTAGTTACTGATGTAGTCAGCGAAGGAGGCGATAGTGGAAGAGGTTCACCAGGTCATGCAGACGATCTTACCGTCTGTGGTGACCGAAGTAATCAAGGCTGCAAGGGAATGAGAAAGGAAGGAAAGGAGTAGACCTACGGGTGAAAGAACACAACCCAAGACTGTGATGGTTGTCTTTACTGATGAAGAGGAAGAGGAAGAGCCTGTGCCTGAGGTAGCACGAGACTGTAACTATGGGGTATTTATGAGATGCAAACCCCCGACTTTTGATGGAAATAGCACTGCTGCTGCTGCTGCTCACCGGTGGGTGAGAGAGATGGAGGTTGTACTTGATATCAGCGAGTGCTGAGAGGACCAGAAGATGAAGTTTGCTGCCCACTCGTTTGTGGACTCTGCTCTATGTTGGTGGGACAATATTGTCCAAGCTGAGGGTAGCATGGTTATTGGGAGGATGAGGTGGGTGGGGTTGAAGAAGCTGGCGATCGAGGAGTTTTGTCCTCACCGGGAGATGGATAAAGTTGAAAGGGAATTCTTGCAGCTGGAGGTGGGAACAATGACCCATCAGCAATACACCACCAAGTTTAATGAGATGGCACGACTGGTGCTGTATCTAGTGACGCCTCTATCACAAAAGATTAAGAGGTACATCCAGGGCTTGCCGGCGGATATCCGTAGGCACATGATCGCTGCCCGACCGAGCACGTTTAGGTCAGCGGTTGATTTGGCAGGAAGGTTGTATGACGAGCGAGAGGTGGTGGTGGCTGAGGTGAACAAGAAGGGTGGTGGTGACCAAAACTTGAATGGGAAATGGTTTGGACGTGGCGGAGCCGCTCCAAACAACAAGGGGATGAAGGTGGGTGACCGGCGTGTGGTCACATCTGGTGCTGGGTCAAAGAAATGTGGTAAATGCAGGAAGGAGCATTTGGGAGAATGCAAATGGGTATCAAACATCTACTTCAAATGTGGGAAGCCTGGTTATATGGCTAGGGATTATGGACTTGTAAGGTGCTATAACTGTGGAGAGAATGGCCCTCTGAGTCGGGATTGCAAAAAGCTGAGGGCAGAGAGTTCCGTGGTAGGGAGGAAGACCGGAACTGAAGGGCAGAAGGCAAGCGCCTGAGCTTTCACTATGACTCGGGAGGAGTCTAGGATGGACCCCGATGTGGTGTCAGGTACGTTTCTAGTAAACCAAACTCTTGCATCTGTGTTATTTGATTCTGGTGCTAGTAGGAGTTTCATTTCTGCTGCCTTTTGTGCTAAGTTGCCCATTAAGAGTAGAATTATTGATGAGCCCTTCGATGTAGAAACTACCATAGGTAAGTCTACCAAGATTTCTGAAATGATAGAAGGCTGTGACCTTGAATTAGAAGGTCATAAGTTTCCTGTTAGACCATTCGTGATGACCTTAGGTGGTTTCGATGTAGTCCTAGGAATGGATTGGTTGGCCGGCTGTGAGGCGAACATTGTGTTTCGCACGAAGATGATTCAGTTGACAACGCCTGACGGGAGCACGGTGACGGTTTATGGTGATCGAGTTACGACTATCCCGAAGGTGATTTCGATGGCGGTGGCGAGAAAATGCATGAGGCATGGGTGTAGCGCCTACTTGGCCTACGTGAAGGATGTGGATACGCCAACACCACAACTATCCGATGTACCCGTTGTGTGTGACTTCCCAGACGTATTCCCAGAAGACTTATCAGGAGTGCCACCTGACCGTGAGATCGAGTTTCAGATTGATCTGATACCGGGTGCCCAACCTGTTGCCAAGGCACCGTATCGGTTAGCTCCGACCGAGATGAAAGAGTTGATGGAGCAATTGCAAGAGCTGCTTGATAAGGGGTTCATTCGACCGAGTATCTCTCCTTGGGGTGCTCCGGTCCTGTTTGTGAAGAAGA
>BJCM01206678.1:0-32153 GCA_018326385.1 Flaveria bidentis | reverse complement strand
TACCCATTTAGTGCCAATCACCTTAGCACCTTTTGGTTTGTCCACAAGGGTCCACACTCCTAACTTCTTGAACTGTAGGAGTTCTTCTTGCATCGCACTGACCCATGCCTCATCGTTTAACGCTTCACTAACGTATTTTGGCTCAAATTAAGACACAAAACATCGATATGCTCCATCATGAAGGTATCCCTTTTCCATTACCGAGGCATAATCAGCTGAGTACAGCTGATTTCGGGTCTGTACTCTCGATCGAACATCCCGAATGACATTGTCCAATGGATGATAAACATATAGCCGTGATTCGGGAGTTGTGGAACAACCACCTTATTATCCAGATTGTTAAACTCAGGTTCAGGATCTGTAGCTGTTGGAGTATGAGGTTCTGAAATGTTAGAGGCATCAGGATTTGATGTTTGTGTACTTTAATTGGTAGGAACATGTTCCTCCTAGTCCTCATTAGTACTTTCAACTGTTTCAACATCAGATGATGACTCACTCACTTCAAGGTCTCCCCCTGAAGAGTTAGAGGAATCATCTAATGGACCTGTTGATGTCGAGTCTGGTGGAGGAGTGTTAAGAGCATCGTACATCATTCTAGCAGACAGCTCGTCATCAGTATGAGAATGCGGTAGATTGAAGGATTTGAAGAAACCATCATAGTCAAAGAAGAATAAGGGTCCTTTCCTAGTTGGGGGGTGGTGTATCTTTGAACGTCAACATTGCACCACACTTCTACCTGACCCGTTGAGTTGTTGTAAACTCTCTTGTCCGGTATGATGTATCCGAGAAATATCCCTTCTTCTACCTTCTCACTAAACTTCCCATTTGGAGTCTTCTTCAACAATGTACAAGGTGCACCAAACGGTTCTAAATACTCCAAATTAGGTTTATGTCGTTGGAGTAGTTCATAACACGTTTATCCATGTCGCTTGACCACTAAGACTCGATTGAGCGTGTAACACGCATTGGTCACTGCCTCATTCCAGAATTGAATAGGTAGTTTTGAGTCAACAAGCATTGTTCTGGCAGTCTCGATCAAACTTCAATTCTTTCTTTCAGCTACGTTGTTCATTTGTGGAGTGTAGGCAGATGTGAATTGATGAACAATTCCTCTTTCTCTACAGTATGCCTCCATCCACTGATTCTTGAATTTTGTTCCGTTGTCAGATCGAATCTGCCTAACTTTCAGCTTGTAAAGTGATTCCAATATAGTTACCAGATGTTTGAATGATTCAAAGGTTTCTGATTTGGCTTTCAGAAACATCACCCAAAAGAATCTTAAGTAATCATCTATTACAAAAAAGCAATACAGATCTCCTGCAATTCTCTTTGTGGTAACAGGGCCAAACAGATCCATGTGCAGAAGCCCAAGAGGCATATCTATAGAGTTAACTTTCTTTGTCTTTTGAGCCTTCTTGGTCTGTTTCCCTTTCTTGCAAGCTATGCAGAAGTCTAGAAGCTGGAAGTTCTTAACATTTACACAATTCACTAGATCATTCTGAATCAAGTGATTCATCTTTCTAGGATTGATGTGTCCCATTCTCCTATGCCACGAGACCGAGTCTCTCTCAGTTGCCTTTGACAAGAAGCATTGAATTGTGTGATCAGTTGTGAATGTTTTTGATAGATCCAAGACATACAAGTCGTTATATCTTGAAGCTGACATGAGAACCTTATCCTCCTCAATCACATAGTCCTTCTTCAACACGTAGCACTTCTTGTTATCAAAAACAACTTTGAATCCTTTATCACAGATCTGGGAAACAGAAAGCAAGTTGTTCTGTAGTTATTGAACGTAGTTGACCTTGTCAAACTTGAATTTCTCATTTCCCACTTCGCCTTATGCTGTGATGCATCCTCCTTTGTTCCGAGCAAATGAAACATGTCCCCTTTTGATTTGTTTGACATTGAAAAGAAGGGACGAATTCCCTGTCATGTGCCTGGATGCCCCACTATCAATAATCCAGGTGTTAGTGATAGCGCTATAGCGGACACCCTGCATAGTCAAAGAAACTTGTTAGTTCATATTTAGGACCCAAGCCTTAACTTCGTTCGTCTACCCATGGACTCTCGGTACCGGCTTGGGTGACCCAGAGGAATCACACATCATAAACTCAACCCATTGTCCTTTAGAGGCTGAGGACATATCCTTCTTCTTATCATTCTCACTATCAGACCCTATACTTGATTTTTCTTTCCATAAGCCAATTTTGTGTAAGGCTTGTTTGTGATAAACAGACGATTGACTTATTGTTTGAACTTTTGGTACACTAACACTCTTAGGTGGAGTGTTAGATCTTATTTTATAAGATCTTGGTTATGTGTCATAAAGTTCAATTTTCTTTCTGGGTGTCTAATAGTAAGGACAATTTGTAGAAACATGTCCTCAATTTCCACAACTGTAGCAAGATCTTGCTTCAACAGACTGAGGAAAACTTTTATGTGATGTTGAGTTTAGTGAAGGTGTGAGGTGTGTCTGGTTTGGTTTTGTCGCTACTCATTTAGATGTATCACCTTTATTAACAAAATTAATTTTTTTGACATTTTTAGCATCATTAACATGCCCTTTGGTTGGACTTTGATGACTAACACGTGTGTGGTTAACTGTGATAGGATTAATTGATTCAATCTGTAATGATTTATGTAAACAATTCAAAAAGAAACACAAACAATTGTAATCAAATCAAGCAATATCAACAAAATTCACAGTTCATTGATTTAGCAAAGACAATTACAAGAGTAAGAAAGCAGTTAACAACCAAAACTCTCTCCTCTTTCTCCCTTTACTCTAGTCTAAGCTATTTATACTAGAAACTAAGGAACTAACAATTTACAAAACTAGTCCCTATACTAGTACAAAATATAAAATATACAATAAAAGACTAAATGTTAATCTTCCAAGGGTTCTAACAAACTGGTTTAGTCAGTTTGGGTTCTGAAATGGACTTTGATGAACCTGACCTTACATTAACCCTTTTAAATGCATCATCTAAGTTCTCAACAGGCATCTTGTCTGTTGATTTCAAAGTAGCCTCCTTCTGTTTAGTGTCAGATTTCACAGGCTTACCTGTGGAATCAGGATCACTAACTAGAGGAGTAGACACCACATGATCCTTAATTGGATTGTTATTAACTGGTCTACATTTTGTATTTAAAAGTAGCTCATGTGGTGGTGGCACTACTTTGTATCCCAAACCTTCCCCATTGTTTCGTTCTTTCACTAAGTTCTGTACTATGTGAGAAGAACTAACCCAATTATGCAGTTTTTGTTTTAATGAATTAACCTCGACATCCAAAATTGTTTTCTCCTTTTTGGTTTCTTCTAATGAATTTAAATAAAACTTTATATCATTAGATTGATTTAAAGCAACAACCTCGGTTTCCCTTAGTTGTTTACCCAACAGTTCTATTTTTCCTTTAAAATTCCACTCATTTTGTTTTAATATACGATTTGCTTCAGTGCAGAGTTGTAAATCATTTACTAAGTTATCATTATGTTCTAATAACCTAGAAAATTTTAGATCTATGATTTCCCTAAATTTTTCACATTCAGAACAAGCATGTTTATTAAATATTTGATCTAAAAAACTTAACTGTGTGGAGTCAGTTGAATCAGCCATCAATGCAGAGGTAGAATCTTCTGTTGTTGGAGATTCTGAACTTGAAGCTCTGAGCTCTTCCTTAACCAAGTGGTTTACCACGTTCATAGCTTCTTTTGTATCTGACATCGCTTGCTTTGCTGCAATCTCACCTTCACTGGCAGACCCATCATCCAATGCTACTACACAAGCAATGTTTGATTCTCCAGGAGAGACAAATCGGAAGGACTAGTCTTGTCCTTCATCACCGTGGGCAGTTAGTGCTTTAGTCTCTTTATTTACAGGACTGGTTCAAACCATGTTTTTGTCTTGACGGTTGAAAGTAGGAAATGGGTTACCATTTCCTGTTTTCTTGGGCTTCACACATTCACGTTTAAAATGCCCTTTTTCACCACAATTGAAGCAGGTGACCTTGGTTTTGTCGAAACCAAAGGTCGTATCTTTGGTGGCTACAAGATTCTGACCCGTCTTCTTAACAAACTTTTTAGCTTGTCTAACTGCACTTGCTAGAGCCCACATGATATCCATCCTTTCCAGCTCGTTCTCGTCAACCTGCTCGTAGTCTTCATCTTCAAGATGACAATTTCCGATCTTCCTAGCAACTAAACCATCATACGATTGAACCACTGTTTCTAGAAGATCCGTGTGCTCTTTTGCAACCTCCACTGTGATATTACCGAGATTCTCGATCTTCAACTTCATTGTATTGGCTTCAGGCACTATATATTGGGTAGACGATGACCCAAACGTTTCTGGTCCTGGAGTAGTGGATTGAGAAGGAGCCGTTGAACTGGACACAAAAGTTGTTTGAAGTGGTGCTCCTGAACCAGTTGGATTCGGAACCGAGTTGTAGAATGAAGCATTCTGAACATAGGATCCTTTCTTCGACTTGTATTTCATCCTCAGTTCCTCCTCCCTTAACTTCAAGATGAAGTCATTTATGTCCAGTGTAGCAAGTATATCATTCTGTCTCAGGTTGGACACAAATGAATCCTATTTCTCAGGCAAACCATCTGCAAAGCTTGAAACTTTATCTTCCATAGACATCGTTACACCATGAGTGTGCAGCTCACTCTTCAGATGGTAAAACCTGTCGATGATGTCATCCAAGCTCTCATTCCTAATTGAGGAGAAGTTATCAAACTCCTTCTTGAGAGCTTTAGCCTTAAGTTCCTTTAACGTCGCATTTCCATCATACCTCTTCTCTAATGCTTCCCACAACTTTTTGGCCTACTTGTTCTCAGAAAACTGATGAAAGATGTCTTTCGGTATTGACTGAGTCAACATAGCATAGACTTTCTTCTCAGCATTGCAGAGAATCTTCTGAGTGTCATTCATCCCTCCCAATGTTAACTTCACACCATTAGCATTGACTGGTGTTGTGTAACTAGCCTCAATGGATGTCCAAAGATTGGGATCAACACCATTCAAACAAATCTCAAACCATTGTTTCCATTGTAGATAGTCATCCAACGTTATAAGCTTCGGCGGTTTGTTATGGTTTCCTATCTCATTCTCCAGAAGTAGAAGATTCTGGATGCGTGAGTCCTTCCCGGCCGTAAATGCAGAAAACTGATCTTCCATTTGTAAAACTTTGTACTTGGAGAACAGACAGTTTCAATCATGCGTATGAACAAGGCAAATGGACTCAAACGACTAGAGTTATTCAGTCGTGCGAATGGACAATGCGGATGAGCCAATCATGCCGATGGAAAATGCGGATGACTCAATCGTGC
Organism: Flaveria bidentis; assembly: GCA_018326385.1. NCBI lineage: Eukaryota > Viridiplantae > Streptophyta > Magnoliopsida > Asterales > Asteraceae > Flaveria > Flaveria bidentis. The sequence continues at coordinate 26,818 of BJCM01206678.1, read as the reverse complement.
GGATGGACAATGCGGATGACTCAATCGTTCGGATAGACAATGCGGATGACTCAATCGTGCGACTGAAGGCTGTTGTGTTTGAAAATTTTCGAATTTTGACACTTTGACATAAATTACGATTTACCCAGAAACCTTAATCTGCCGTATGATGAAAAACTTTAACTTTAATGCCTGGAAGCGTCGAAAAACACCAGTGAACTAAAAAAGATGACTCTTTTGAGTTAAAACGTGAGTTTTGACACAATTCTAATTGAATCAAACGCAAAATCAAGAGCCAAAGCTCTAATACCACTTGTCAGGACCGTGTACGTACGAAATACTAATAGATTCTACGTTTATACAAAATCAAATAGTGCGGAATCCTATTTGATTGGCGGTCCAATTAGTGAGAACAATTACTCGATTGATATAAGATTGAAAGTAAACGTTATGAACGAATAAAGATCGATCAGGAATGATCTATTGTAAGGCCCCGTTCCCGGGACGCTCACTGCTGGACAATCATCGCACATAAAACATATATTTACATTTATCTTAAATAAACATTGCAGCGGAAACATTTAAAATGACATTTCATTATATATAAAGGCTTTTGCAAAATAATACATCATCAGCAGGTTACAAAATACTTGGTGCATTACATCACAAAAGCATTATAAAAATGGATGTCATCCAAAAAAAGCCAAGTAGCTGCCCCGTGTCATCCTCAGCAATGCTCACCTACCAACTAGAGAATGCATAAAAAATTAGCGTTGCTGAGTGAGTTCTAGTTTTAAAATAAATCATACTTTATCATTTGTTTAAAACCGTTCTTTACTTTCTTTCAAATCATAACAGACTTTAGAATGTGATCACACATCGTACATACACATTGATAATAGTTATTATCTTCATCATCATTCATTTTGTACGTTTATTATCTTTCATTACCATCTAGGTCCTGTCATGTGCTTAACCCCCCTCTAGAGCACCAAGCAATTCATCTAGGGTTAAGCAACAAGGACCCCATACATTTGGTCAATCACAAAGATTGAACCCCTGTGTGCATCCTCATGGGGTATTTAACCCGCACACAGTTAAGCTGACAACCCCTCATTGGGTGTGAACCTCCATATATTTGCTTAATCACACGGATTAAGCCCTAGTGTGCATCCTCATGGGGTAGCTAACCCACACAAGATTGAGCTAACACTCCACATTGAGTGTGAACCTCCATACATTTGCTTGCAAGACTTTCTTACATTCGTTCATTCTTTAATGCATGCATTCTTCATTTTGTTCTTCTTTTCATTATTTTCCACTTTACGTTACATAATATTTTCATTTCATTCATTAATATTCAACGTAAAGCCATGGGAAAATAAACAGACATAACAGGAACATAAACATACACATACCACAGCATCATACAAGGCATCATACATACATAACATGCATCCCACATACCATCATGCATAAACATCAATCATACATCATAACATCTATGACCTCAAACAGTCAACTTACATAACCCCGAGAACCTCCCAATCAAAGCCTAAACTACACCTTTTTTTCTCCAAAAAGTCTAAGTGTTCATCTGCATTGGTGTTTGTTCATCCGCATTTCCCATACTCCATCCGCATTTGGTATTACTCATCCACATTTGCTATAGTTCATCCGCATTTGTCATCCGCATTTCCCATACTTAGACTTGCTCATCCGCATTTCATATACTTAGTCAATGCTTATCCGCATTGACTTTCATCTACATTTGCCATACTTAATCAATGCTCATCCGCATTGACTTTCATCCGCATTTCCCATACGTAGTCAATGCTCATCCGCATTGACTTACTTAGCCGTTAATACTCATCCGCATTTCTTCCCATTACTCATCCGCATTAACTTCTGCATACTTAGGCAGATTCTAATCTTAAACATATGAGCCCTAAACATCAGATTTTCATTCCTAGTCACTGACTAATATGTTCAAAGCTTAAATCTTACCTTCTAAGCCACAGAAACACAGCCAATACATCACTAATCAGGAACGTAGCTCAACATCACATCATAACATCAACATATACACAATCAAGCATACGGGTCCGAAACCCAGTTTAATGAAAATGTATATTCATGCATTTCCAGGCCCAAAATCAGTTAAAACGTGTAAAAAGAGGAGTTCTAAAACTCACCTTTGCAGCTCTTGAGTATGGCTTCTTCCAAACTCGTTTGAAAATTGAATTCAACTGCCTAAAAACCCACTAAAACATACCAGAACACATACAAACACACATAAGCATAAACCCGAGAACATAACCAGTTAAGAACACCATAAAACCATGAATTCTTACCTTGAATTCTCACTTTTCTTCTTGTTTCTCTTCAAAACCGAGAGTTCTCTGCTTCATACTACTCTCTCTCTAAAAATCCGAGAATTTTGTGTGTAGAAAGGGTGATGGGCGGCCATGCCACCTTTATCACCAACTTTTCAAACATTTTGTCCTTTTGGACACTTTTTACCCCTAGACTTGGGTTTTATTTCTTTTCCTTCTTTTCCTTCACTCTATTCTTCTTTCTTGACTAAAAAATATCCGGGTGTTACATCTATGAAGTTGGACAGGCTTCCTTGGACGTTCTAGACGGCTAGGGTTCGTGTATTATGAAGTATTCACTTAATTGTTTTGTTTTTCCACGAATTAAGTGGTATTTATAGGTTATGGGTTTCCAATCGTACGACTGAACCATTAGCATGGTTCAGTCGTGCGACTGAATCATGCAATTGATCCATATGCACGACTGAAGGTTCAGTCGTGCGATTGGTCCATAAGCATGATGTATTCATGCGTATGGTTCATAAGTATGGTCTATTCGCATGAAGACTCATACGACTAGGTTGAACATATTTCTCAATCATTATTGACTAAGAAACCATGCACAACAACCTCAAACCTATATAGTAAGTTCATCATATTTTAACACAATAATAATATGAAATATTTAACATTATAAACATCAACCAAATATTATATTTCATTGAACCCATTCATTACATATGTGTAAGACATGAAAAACATTTACATTGAAATCATAAACTAGGTACACATGTATCTACAGGGATAATATGACATCTAGTAATTTTTCGTTACCAAACTCCGTTAGTTCCATTAGGTCTTGCATACACGTGTCGTGAGCACACCACTAGTTGTCGTTGAACGTTGGTGACTTAATAAAACTAATTTATGATAAACAATAATAATCTAATTAATAATGTTGATTATTAGTTGTGATTATGTGAGTCACGAATGTATTGAATCTTAAATAGTTATTTTGTAAATTCTACGCGATAACATGATAGCGTGTTATATATATATTTTATGTGTTGTGTGACTTGTTGTGAATTTTATGATTATTATTGTTGGTTAACAATACTTATAAATTGTATTTGAATTTATTTAAAAAGGGTTAAAAAGGTTAGTTTTATAAAATAAACTAAAGGGGTTATTTTGTAATTATTTTTTAATCAAATATTACCAAAATTAACCCAACCTTAGCCCCCCAAACCCCTTTTTCAGCCGCAACCTTCACCCAAACCCCCACCCTTGCGATTTTGATCAAGATTACACACATATAATTCGATTTTGGTTGGTTCCAAGAGTTACAAGATGTTTTACAAGTTCAATTGTTGATTTCTACACATTTAAAGGTATGTTTTATCATGTTGTTCATAGTTTTTGATTCTGGATAAACCCTAGTTCGAAATTGATGATGACAATATGAAATTGATGATTGTTAGATGATTATATGATGTTGGTTAGGTTGAATGAATGCTAGATTATGTTGATTGTGCAAGAAATCTATGGTTTGATCATCTAGTTCATACATTGTCATAAGAGGAAACTTTTTTGTTCTTGGAATTCATGATTTGATGATGTTATGATGTTAGACACAATGCTTAGATGTTAGTTTGATTGAATTGTACAAGAAAATCCATGAATTTAAGGTGTTGATCATGACTTACTAAAAGTAGAAACTTTTGTGAATGGTGTTTGGAAATTTGGTTGTTTTGGCGGTGAGTAACATGTTAGAATGAATGTTATGAACTTGATTAGGGATAATATTGATGAAATTATGATTGAATTGGATGCTAGATCACTTTTGGGTGTTACTTTCCCAAAAGGGAAACTTTATTTTTGTAGAACATTGGATATGATGGATTGGGCATGCTTGTGATGCTAGGATCATGTTAGAATGATTGTTGATGATATATAATGTGATGCAATGTGAAAATTTGGGTTATATGGATATTTGGTTGATCATGTAAGGGAATTTAGGTTTGATGATCATACATGGTAATGAATGGTAGTTAGTGATTAAGGGGATCATGATTGGGATTGGAATTGATTGTCACTGTGTATGCTAGTAATGTGATTATGATTGTCATACACACATGCTAATCTGAGGCCCCTACTTAGTAGGATTGGTAGGGTTTAGGATGTGAGGTCGTGAGTGGCTTCACATGGCATGTAGTGCATGATAGACTTCACGTATGACTTGTTTGTTGTGATGTATTTATATTGGTGTTGAGCATGTTGGTTGTTGAGATTTGCATGAGTGTATGATGATCTAATGTGGTATGATGACCTAGGTAGAACTTGGGTTGATAATGTGATATACGTGGATAACTTGTATGATATTCATGTATGATAGGTTGATATGTATGATTAAACTATATTCCAACTAATATGTTACCAACGGGTCAAACAGGTCAACTTGGTTAACTTAGAGTTGTTAAGCTTTTTGTGTACACGTACTTATGCACTCATGTGTTCTAGGTAACCTTTGAAGGCTTGTCTTTGCACCTATCACCAGTCTCTTTATTCATTATCTTTGCACACTATATGAGTTCATACCCCTGTATTTTATAAATACTCTTCTGGGGGAGGTAGCATACTTGTACTCAAACGCTACTTATTATTATAAGTTGTGTATGTTTTAACATAGTGCCTAATACCTCAAAAGTCCTCACACTTTCGGATCGTTAATAATGGTAACAAGCGTGAAATCTTGGGTAGTACTACTGGGTCTGATGACCCCCACCTGTGCGACTCGAGGTCAAACGAGTGCAATTTTGTCCTAAACACAAACATCGTCACGACCTGGTAAGTCGTGATGGGAGGCAACAAACGAAACACAGTCAGCTTCGATCGTGAAATCACTATTTGTTGGTTTTCATTTATGAGTGTTTTAATATTTGGGTTGACGCGTGTTTTGCCAAATATGCATTTTTATATTTTGGGTTTTGTTTTAATTACTAAACGCTTCCACGTGGTTTTCAAGTTATGAACTCTATTTGGTTTTGTTTAAAATGTGACATATAATGTCGTTCTAAGTAACTAATGACTGTGATCCTGGTTTGTTCACATGCCTCGCGGTAAAACCCCGCATGTGGATTTTGAGGGTGTGACAGAATACTCAAAATGATGAGTTGAGGGTAGTCAGATTAAACTACTTAAGGATCAAGAACTATAACATTGATGAACTCATCACTCTTCTTTTAAAAAAGCTTAATGAACTGCCTAACGTTGAGTTGTCAAAGGAGAGGAAAGAAGGAGAGGATGCAGTGCTTCTCAAGATCAAGGAAGAAAGAAGAAAGAAAAGACACTACAAACACGCTCCTACCCTCTCCTTAGTTCGAGAAAGTCCTAAGATAAAGATTATGGCAACTGAGCAACAACCTTATGTAGACAAGGAAGCAAACAAATAAAAAATGATTACCTACCTGAGTGCCACCTCAAGTAGCTTGAGCAACAAGTGATAAAAGAAAAAAAAGTTGCTAAGAGGAAGAATAAAAGAAGAAACTGCAAAGTCAAGTGTCATCATTCAAAAGAGACAATAGAAGTCTACCGATATACAAACGATGATAAACTTCTCCGACAAGAGGCTTGGTCTAATGTCTTTATCCATTATGGATGAGTACATTTATTACTTACAACCATTTATAATTATTATATATGAATGCTCTTAAGAAGTTAAAAATCAGGTATATGTTTCTATATATTGTTGAAATTGATTCTCCTTTTGAAGATAATATATATGTAACAGAAAAAAAATCCTCTTAAGTAAACTTTTATACATGTATGTCAGTATATCGCACGTTATCCTTCATAAAATTACAAATTATCTAGTCTATTTAGGATATACAAGGAATGTTAAAACCACATATGGGCCCTTCGTTCAATTTGCTGATCTACCTACGATGTCATATCACTGCAACACCAATCATACCGCGACACATGTCAAGTTGAAGCACCATCATGCAAAGCTAACCAATCACATCCTGCCACGTTTCGATTGCACCACAAACTCAAGCACCCGCGTAACAGGCGATACAAACTCACCAATAGCCACGTATTCCATCGAAGACCATAATGTTGGCAATCGCGGGGTCACAAGCTTCGGTTGTGGACTCTGTTCACTCTCAATCGTCATATGGTCCCCCCCTCCCTCATCGCTCTATGAATCTTCATTTTCGTATGCATTTTATTGTCCTCTATCTCACCCTTTTGGGATTAGGTACGCACTGAATCTGTTGCTTATGTTTGATTTTTAAGTAGATCTGGAAAAACTTGTGAGTGTTCATCGTTCTGATTTCGTTTGGAGTTGTAGTTGTTTATTTATGTGGTATTGCTATAGATTTATGGTTTTTTTACTTCAAACCTAGTATAACGAGGTTTAAGTTATAATTCTGCATTCAATTGTTAAGTTCGTTATTTTTCATCATTCACTCGCTCAAAATCTTAACATGATGGCTAATGATAGATAGTAATAATTGATCTTCGATGTTTAAAGCATAAGAAAAAAAAGTTAGAATTAAACGAGTATATGATGTGGAGTTTGGGCATATAGGCAATACTTGAGATGTGCGATGGAATCATTAGGTTTAATTCTTATTGTATATCTTCTTCTTAGTAACATTTTCTACATAATCAGTTTTTGATCATTGGCATTTTTCTAAGCAGCATCCTAAAGCAGACTTCCAGTGATAATTAAGTATTTATGGATACAGTTCATGGGATCATCTACTCATCGGTTAAAAATCCCCATCATCCAAGATCGAACAGTAATAATCAAGGGTTGGTATTAAAGAAATTTAGCCAAGGCCACCTTTCATTGTTAAAACTGAAGTTATCTAGAAAGGCAAACTTGAACACATGTGAACATTTTAATACTTCACTTGTGTCACCGGCTTCCTTCTTATGTCGGTCAAGAGAAACACAAACTGCAGAAACAGAAGAATGTGTAAGCGACGATGAAGATAGCTCAGATAATTTAAGGTATGGATGATTCAAGAAACATTCCCTTTGTTTCAATTCTCAAACCAAATTTAGTTTTACCATTTAAGTTGAATTGACTACTTTTCAAATTTAGTTTTTAATATCATTTTGTAACATTATCATTAAAAGATTCATATATATATATATATAGACACATGCGCGCGCACACACACTCCTATATACACATACAAAATAACCTGTAATGAAATACACCATTGACAAGTGCGGTAGGAAATGTAATTGGTCATTTATTGTATGTTTTATAGGCATGAAGATCTATATTACATATAAATGTTCTAAATGCTTTGATCAAGTACTCAAATATGCATCATAGTGGTTTTTCTGGGAAGAGATAATAGTTATTTTACATTTAGCAGAACTCAAGGCAGAAACGGACAACACATTCCTCCTGAGAGAATTAGTGGCAGAAACCAGGCATTAGCTGAAGCTTGTAAATTTGCTTACAATGATGCTAGATATGTCAATGAAAGGGCTAAAAACGACATTTTCTTGCTTTCTCGGTAAGTATGAGAATAAGGAAACAATATTTTATCCGCTAGTTGTGATTATGTATGCATAAGAAATGCTGGTGATATTTAGAGGTGACAATTTTGACCCATTACATATGAAGAAATCAATTTGGGTTCAGTTTTATGTCAAATGAATCAGATAATAAAAACTTAGCTAAATTGTTATCCCTATAGGGGTTAAAAGTTGGTCATAGCTTTATATTATTGTTGCTTGCATGGTCAATTTATCGATTCTTCAACTACATCTGCAATGTTATAGGAAACTGATGATGATTTCTCATGTTATTAGTGGCATTAAGAGATTGGATGCTCGGGCACGCCAAGATGTTGCTATTTTGGGTTCGGGAATTTTAAAACTTGATGGTAATATTCTTTAGAATTCATTAACATCTGTTGCAAAACAGATAGAAACTGATATTCATCAGGGTATACTATGTTGATCTTCAAAGACTTTCTTCCGTCAGCTGCTTTTATTCTTTATTAATTTGTATCTTAGCATATTTTGGATTTGTTTTGCTTAATTAAAAAACATGTTTAATAACACCATAGCGGATATTTTGGTATACTTTTTTTCTAATCACCTTCTTGCTTGGTAGCTCGGGCAAGGGAGGACACTGAAAAAATTGACAATGATGTGAAGAAAAGAGCTGAGCATCTTCATCACATTGCCCTTGTATGTAACAAGTTATGTTTGTTCCTTAATTTTAAGAACATTGATCCCAATTCCGTTGAAATTTCTCTGTTAACAGATTTTGAAAAACAAAGCTCACTCTAAATTGAAAAGTGTTGCTGATAGGCATTGGAGTGATGGTGCTTTGGAGGTGCTTCTTCTGCTTGCTATATATTTTCTTTCAGGAAAATAGCAACAGATTTCTATTTTTTTTTAAATTTGGTCATTTAGGAAATATTCTTTTGGTTTATTAGGCTGATCTTAGGCGTGCTGACTATATAGCCAAGCAAAGGGCAATGGAAGATGCCCTCATGGCTTTAGAGGTATTTTCTAGTGCAACAATGCATATTTGATTATTAATCACTTGCTTCTATTTTTTTCTTACTTTTAAATCCTTTGCAGTTTATAAAAGATGTACACGACATGATGATTAGCAAGATGTACAAACTGTAAGCTCCTCTTTTTTAAAGACTGCTTAGTGAGGCTGAATGGATTAGTATTCAGTTTTATATTTATATGGTTCCATCCATGTTGAAGATTGAAAAAGGAACTCATTTGACCTCAAAAGTCAAAGCAAACCTTCTTTGTTTTCTGGGATATCGTAAATATACTGGATTACATGGACAGTGTCTGTTTACTCTTCAAGTACTATGTTGGTAGCGTTTCGTTCTATTAAAAACTAATCATCTTTTGTATAGGAAAAATGGAGCTCTATCTTTTGATGACATGGCAAGCCAAATAACACTTGAAAAGAATGGAAAAGTCCTCGACTTTTTCCCTGGGGAGGTGTCAACTGATCGCATTACTGCTATTCAGGTCTGTCATAAACCGCTCACTTTTCACACATCTTGGGGGTGTTAGTGATGGGTAATTGAAACTTGGGGAAGAAGTTGAGAGAGAGAGAGAGAAGATGAAGTAATAGAACAATTGAGATGAAAACAAAAACAAATTCTGAAAGTTGTATTGCAAACAGAATCAAAAGTTAGAAGATTACACAAAAAGATCCAAAGCTGGAGCCATTAACTTTCTTAATAATAAAAAACTCTCATGTCTCTCATTATTCTCCTACTACTAATATATATATGCTTACTCTCCACCAACCCATCAAATTAATTAAGAGTTGCCCTTTTACCCTTTCGAGAGTAAACCTTTAGCCCTTTTGTCCCTGGATTTGTATCATTACTCCCTCCTGCGAAAAGAGTCTTGTCCTCAAGACGTAGATTTGGAAATTGTCCTGTTAACCACGTTGTATCTTCCCATGTTAGCTTCTTCTAAGGGTTTGCCTTCCCATTGAACCAAGACTTGTTCCATAGAATCACCCTTGTCCGGGATTACGCGTGTTGCTAAAACATTACCGGGGACGAGAGCCTCCATATTCTCAATGTCTAGTTCAGGGGGTAAAACCGATTCACTAACTCCGCCAACAGCCCGCTTAAGCAAAGACACATGAAAAACAGGATGAATTTTTGATGTAGGAGGAAGCTTCAATTTGTATGCCACTGGGCCTATCTTTTCCAAAATTTGGAAAGGTCCAAAGTACTTAGCCGCTAACTTCTGATGAATACGACTTGCCACTGACATTTGACGATACGGTTTTAGCTTAACATACACCCATTCACCCACCGTAAAGTGCACATCCTGGGGTTTTTTGTCTGCTTGATTCTTCATGATATTCTGAGCCCGAAATAGTTGTTGTTCTAATTGTTTTAGTGCTTCATCGCGGTCTTGTAACTCTCGGGCTACAGTTTCAACCCGCATCTCCCCCGGAACGAACTGTAGAATGGTCGAGGGTTGACGCCCGTACACTGCCTCAAATGGGGTCGTTCCAGTAGAAGCATGAAATGTAGAATTATACCAAAATTCGGCCCAAGGAATCCAAATTGCCCATGCTTTCGGTTGGTCAACCGCAAAACACCGTAAGTAAGCTTCCAAGCAGCGATTAATCACCTCGGTTTGACCGTCCGACTCTAGGTGGTATGCCGAGCTCATGTGAAGTTTGGTGCCCATAGAGCGAAATATTTCTTGCCAAAACTTACTCAAGAATAAAGGGTCGCGATCACTAACAATGGACTTTGGTACCCCATGATGATGAATTACCTCTTTAATGAAGATTTCTGCAACTGATCGGGCCGTATAAGGATGTTTTAATAGTATAAAGTGGTTGTATTTGGATAATCGATCGGCCACCACCAAAATGGCGTTGTATCCTTTGGATGGAGGGATTCCCACTATAAAATCCATGGACAAATTTTCCCAAATAACATCAGGAATGTCTAGAGGTTCCAGTAAGCCTCCTGGAATCACAAAACTTGCTTTACATCGTTGGCAAACATCACATTCTCGCACAAATTTCTTGATTGTCGTTGTCATGCCCGGCCAATAAAGTGTGGCTGCCAAACGGCGGTAAGTACGATAGTAGCCCGAGTGACCCCCGGATGCGGACGTGTGAAATTCATTTAGCAAAATAGGAATAAATTTCGAGTGGCGAGAAATAACCAATCGGTTTTGATAGAAAAGGACCCCTTGTTTGAGCGCATAACCCGGGTATTTGCTTGGGTTGTGTTGTATATTTTGGTGGAGTTGTTGAATTTCTTTATCCTGTCTCGCTTCCTCGATTAATTGGGCTCCTTAAAACCATACTGGAGTTGAAATGGCCTGTTGAAATTCACCTGTGTCGGCATATCGGGATAGAGCATCCGCTGCCCGATTCTCTCTGCCCGGCTTGTATTGGATGTCAAAGGTATATCCTAGAAGTTTCGCCACCCAATTCTGTTGATCCGGTGTTGAAATGCGTTGTTGAAGCAAATATTTTAGGCTCTTTTGGTCGGTATAAACCACAAATGGTGACCCCAACAGATACGGCCGCCAGTGTTGAACGGACAGAACCAAAGCCATCATCTCCCTTTCGTATGTTGATTTCGACAAGTTTCGATCACTTAAAACTTTTCTAAAATACGTAATCGGTTTTTTATTTTGCATCAACACTGCTCCAATACCCTTCCCTAAAGCATCACATTCAATACTAAATTATTGTTGAAAGTCAGGTAAGCTAAGTACAGGGGCCGTCACCATGGTCTGTTTCAGGAAATCAAAGGCGTCGATTTTCTTGCGAAGGAACACTTCTGCTTATTGACCATAAACTGATGATCAGATAAAATTGTAAAAACTTCTTTAAGATCAGCCAAATGTTTTTCCCAAGAGCCACTATAAATTAAAATATCATCGAAAAAAATAATGACCTTTTTGCGAAGTAATGGTCGAAATATATCATTCATAACGGCTTGAAAGGTAGAGGGGGCATTTGTGAGGCCGAAAGGCGTAACTAGATATTCATAATGACCATCATGCGTGCGGAAAGCCATCTTTTCAATACTATCCGTATGCATGCGTATTTGGTTGTACCCGGACTTGAGATCCAATTTGGAGAAAAATTGTGATCCATGTAATTCATCTAACAGCTCGTCAACCACCGGTATAGGAAATTTATCTGGAATGTTCACTTTGTTTAATGCCCGATAATCCACACACATTCACGAGGAGTTATCTTTTTACCGGGCTCAAGTAGGCACTCTTACTCGGTCTGATCATTCCCATAGCCAATAGGTCTTTAACTTGATGTTCAATCTCGGTTTTTTGTACGTGTGGGTAACGATAAGGTCGAACACAAATCGGTTCAGTAGTAGTTAAATTGATAGGGTGATCGTGAGAACGAACTGGGGGTAGGTCAGTGATTTCGCGGAAAATATTGTTGAACAGAAAGAGTAATCTCAATAATTCAGCTTGTTGATCAGCAGTTAAAACCGTGGAAAGAGAGGAATGTGGTTTAGGTTCAGGAAATTTGATCGAAGTGTCCTCCACCGATGACCATTGTTGCAAAGCTGCCGTTGGTGATTGGTCAACTGAAACCCCCTGTAATTGAACGGTTTTTCCTTCATACACAAACTTCATCCAAGAGTTATGCCAATCGTGTATAACTTCCCCTAATATTTTTAACCATTCCATACCCAAAATCATATCCAGACTTCCCGTATCGAATACAAGAGCATTTAGATAAAAAATGCACGAATCACAATGGATCGATAGATTAATGCAACGTTCGGACACAAACACATAATACCCGTCACCCAAACGAATTCGTATACCTGAAAATTCTGAAGACGCTAGCCCCAAGGCGATGACTAATCGTCTAGAGATAAAATTGTGTGTAGCTCCACTGTCCACCAGTAAACTAATGGGAATCCCGTGTAAGCGCCCCTCTAATCGTAAGGTTTTTCCTCCCCCTGCCTCTGTCAGTTGACCTGGAAATGCTAAGGCCAAACACGTACCCATTAGCGACTCTGGATTCTTTGGTTCCTCGGAAATGGTTTCGTGTTCTAACAGCAATTGTTCTCCCACCGTGTCGTCCGATCCCCAACAAAAGACCTCGAAGTTTTCCTTCCGGACATTTGTGTGCGGGACTGTATTGTTGACCACAACGGAAACAAAGACCTTTTTTCCGCTTGTCTTCCCATTCACTCCGAATAAGAGACCTGAGTCCTCGATCAGATTAGCCCAAGATCAGAAGAACCGGTAGAAGAGAAAGGCGATTTTATTGAAGAAGAAGGACGTGAAGATTCAAATCGGGTGGGTATTGGCCTGTCCCCTGATTTTAATGAAAAGGTGGTTTTGGGCTTGGCCCGGCCCAAATTACCCAATCCTTCTCTTGCCTCTTTCGGTGGAGGCCCAACCTAAAGATACCGGAAGCGAGAGAGAGAAACGTTGCCGGCGACCGGACGAAGCATTTCTTCTACATCTTTTGATGAATACATTGCGTCCAGACGTGAAAGCAGACGATGTAAGCGGACCCATTTCTCGACATCGTCCTTAAGGCCGGCGATAAAATACCCTAGAGCTTGGGATTCCGGTAAAGGAGGAACCAAAGAGAGGAGATACTCGAAATCGTCGATGTAATCATGAATGGAATCGCCCTGTTTGATAGCAGCCAATTGTTCATATGGATTGTGAATCTCCAACCCACTGAATCGTTGAAGTAATTCTGATTGGAAATCCTTCCATGATAAATCGTCGCGAACCTGAGTGAGGACCGAGAACCAGTGTTGGGCGACACCCACCATACTCAACTGCGCCAAATGAAGACAGAGATCTTCAGGGGTTTTATTGATATCAAAGTATAGCGTTGCCTTCTGAATCCATCCCTGCGGGTTGAACCCTGTAAACTCCGGCAGTTTAACTTTCTTAACCGCCCAAGTTAACCCCATCGGAGAATCCGGCGGTTCAGTCTTTCGTTCCGAACCTGATACAAACAATGCCGTTCCGGACCCGGATGATTCTTCTCCACCTTTTTTCTCATGTTGTTTCATCCAGCTCAAGAGGACCTTACTGAATTCAGACGATTCAACACGTTCTTCCTCCAATAATTGTAACGATGATTTGATATCAGCAACATCCGTTTGGAATTGTTTGATGTGCCCCTCCTGAACATCTAGACGAGAAGTTGTGCGGGTTTCCATGGATGAAAGAGTCGGCAGGTCTCGAGCAGGTCGGACCAGTGATGGGTAATTGAAACTTGGGGAAGAAGTTGAGAGAGAGAGAGAAGATGAAGTAATAGAACAAATGAGATGAAAACAAAAACAAATTCTGAAAGTTGTATTGCAAACAGAATCAAAAGTCAGAAGATTACACAAATAGATCCAGGGCTTTACCCTCTCTCCCTGCTAAAAGCTGGAGCCACTAACTTTCTTAATAATAAAAAACTCTCATGTCTCTCGTTATTCTCCTACTACTAATATATATATGCTTACTCTCCACCTACCCATCAAATTAATTAAGAGTTGCCCTTTTTACCCTTTCGAGAGTAAACCCTTAGCCCTTTTGTCCCTGCATGTGTATCAGTTAGGATGTACACTTTAAAACTGATTGTATGAAATTGAACAATTAGAATCAATGTTAAGCTGTAGATAGTATTGTAGAAAACCATATAATTAGATGTTTTGAGTCTTTAGCAAAATCTATGATTGGACCAAAAATTCCAACTCTCTATTTTGAAATTGGAGTAACAGTCTATGAGATTGATTATAAAGAAGAGGTAAATAGAACATTTATTTTATTATGGGATAATCAATTTTGTTGTATGAAACCAATCGATTTGACCCCTAGACGATCAGAAGCAAATTCTTTATATCAAAATGTAAAAACTGATTCTCAGAAACCAAACATCCCATATTAGCATTTTAGATGTCAAACTAAATATAAAAATGTGGGAGATATCCAGGAAGCTTATCAGGATATGGCATCTGCACTCTCAGAGGCTGATGGAATTGACTACAATGACCCAGAAGAGGCGAGCCCGATAATTCAATATTTAAAATTTGAAACTTATGGAGTTATTGACAGTGTAATGCCAATGTCATCTCTCCCTGTATGTTTTGCAGCTTGAGTTGTTGGTTGCAACACTGATGGATCTTGATGCAATGGATGGTAAAGGTAGTGTATCATTATTGGCAGAGTGTTCAAGTTCTCCAGATGTCAATACAAGGTAGCTCTCTTGATTTCACATATAAAATTGCATCACTAGGCAATCTTTCTCTCATAGTTAGATTATGTTATCTTGTTTCTGGTCCATATGATTCTCGTTGGTGAATAACATTATACGTATGTTAAACTACGGGAAGAATAAAACAGCATGCTTGTAGTTAGGGGTGTAAATGAGCCAAGCACGAGCTAGCTTGGCTTGTTCAACTTAAGAGAGTTCAAATAATGTCTAAAACACGAGCTCTGCTCATCGATTATGCAATTATTATATTTATATACATATTATTATAGTTTTTATAAGTTTATTTTGACAATTTTATATATATCAAAGTATACTTTATTTATTATTTTTATCATAACTCTATATAATATTATTTTTTATGTAACTATATTATATAGAAATTATTATATCTATATAAATAATAGACTCACTTAGGCTTGCAAGCTTAGTCAAACTAGGTATCTGAAGCTTGGGCTCAAGCTCGTTTAAGCTTGGCTTATTTCAAGCTTTTGAAAGCTAGGTATCCGAAGCATGGGAACTAGGATGTTGGGTAATGAGGTAAATCTGTAAACTATTGACATATGGCATGCTGTCGAGATTTGATCCCTTTTCTTTGTGGTGCCCGCGTCCCTGACTGCTACGCCATCACTTCAGGGACGAGTACATGGAAGTTGTTTTAACCATACTATATAAGATATCAAAACTAAGGAACACATGGAATTTGTTTAAACCATACATAAGATATCAAAACTAAGCTTTTAAAAGTCTTATTAAAGCTCTATGCTTGTTTCTTAATATATCAGAAAAGCATTGGCTAACGCTTTATCAGTTGCACCATCGATGTGGACTCTTGGAAATGCAGGCATGGGAGCCTTACAGGTAATCATTAATCATTACCAGAAAGTGACAAAATGATGGGTTGGTTAACGGGTCAAAACAGTTACTCTTATTACTGGCCAGCTGTAAACAATTCTCCATATTTATAGTTTGTTTTATTTTTATAAATAATTAGTCACAAAAACTATGCTTAAAAAGTGCACTTTGGACTAGTTCTTAAGTAAATTGTTTTATGATTGTAGAGACTGGCAGAAGATAGCAACCCAACCATTGCAGCCGCAGCATCTAAAACCATCTCAGAACTGAAGAGACAATGGGAGATAGAAGAGGGTGACAACTATAGATTTATGATGAATCAAATTCCACTGCGGGACGCAGACTACAATATGTGTGATGGCGATGATGAAACAGAAGACTAAACTTTAATGTTTAAAAGGTTAATGTAAATGTAGATAGACGTAATTTGTATGTACTAATGACTAATGACTTTCAATTACCAGGAAACAGCCTCTTACAAAAACTTTATGGTTGCTTATGATACAAATTATAGCATCATCGCCTTTTGAATATATTCATGCCTCTGCTACTACCTTTTTAACTTACCATTTGATGCACAAGTTTTGTAACTTTTTAAAGTAGGGTTGTAAACGGGCCAGTCTGCTCGCGAGCTACTAAGGACTAGATCTATAGAAATTCGAAATGAGTTGATCTTTGTTAAGCCCGAGCATGAAAAAAAAGTTTTTTTAATTATCAGCCTGAACCTGAGCTTCATGTATCAAGCTTGAATTGGCTCGTGAGCCTAAACAAGCTCATTACATATATATTTTGAACTTAATTTATTAATAAATATATTACATAAATAATTTCTATTATATATAAAATTATGAAAGAAAACAATTAAATAATATGTATAATGTTATATATAAATTATATATTTGATTTATATATATCTAAATAATATACAAAAATATTAAAAATAATAATTAAATAATAAAGAGCAGAGCCTGAGTTGAGCTCAAACTTGAAAATGTATTTGACGAGTCGAGCTTTAGCTTTATAAATAAAGCTTGAAATGGGCTCTTAAGTCAAAACGAGCCAAGGATAGAAGGATAAGACCTAGGATTCGATGCGAAACTTGAAGGGAGACAAAATTATCGTGTTCAAATAAAAGATAATCGAATTAACACAAACTCAACCGATTTAGGACACAAATCACATGTGGAAACCATGGCAAAGCATAATCACACATGTGGGTAAGGAGGCCCTTGGGGCCATAAGGACAAACTCAAAGTGGCATAAAAGACTTGGTGGTGGAATGAGCTAGTACAAAACAAAGTAAAGGATAAGAAAATGAGTTTCATTGAGCTTTAAGGTGTAGAGACGAGAAGGAGCATGTGAGATTGAGAGAAAGATACAAGCAAACAAGAGAAGCAAAAAAAGCTATGATAGAAGCAAAGAACGCAACTTATAGGAAAATGTATGACCGACTGGAAACAAAATAAAGAAAACATGATATTTTTAAGATAGCACAAACGAGGGAGCATATAAAGAAAGATCAATGGATGGTTAAGTATATAAAGGGTGTGGATGGACGTGTCTAACTAAATGAATGATATATAAAGTTGAGATGGTAGAACTATTTCTACAACTTCTTCAATGACGGGAGCTCAAGAAGAAGGAGGTGATAGTCATATTACTACTCAAATCATATAACATACTGATTAAGGTGTGGTGTTGCAAAGGCATTTAGGAAGATGGGAAGGGCAAAGGCAGTGGGTTTTGATAACATACCGATTAAGGTGTGGTGTTGCATAGGAGAAAAGGGAGTGTATTGGCTAACTAGCTTGTTTAGCCATATCTTCAAATCTAGTAAATTGTCATATTAGTGAAGAACTAATGCCATAGCCCCTTTTATATATAAATAAAGGAGATGCGCAAGTTTGTGAAAATTATAGGTGGATCAAACTATTAGGGCATACTATTAAACTATGAGAGAGAGTAACAAAGACTAGAATTAGAAGAGAGACGCATGTGATGATAAACCAATTTGGTTTCATGCGAAAGAGGTTAACTACAATGTCTCGTCAACTGATTTAGGAATTCATGGATAGTACAGATGTCCTTGGGATGTACATAAACATAAGAAAGAACATATATGATAGGACACAAACAAGGGTTCATTCATTGGTAGACGATACCCATCCACTTTATGTCAAAGTAGGACTGCATCGGGGGTTGGCGTTAAATCCTTTAATATTTGCTTTAAGTACTGGATGAGTTGTCAAAGTCCATGCACGAGATAGTACTTCAGTGCATACTTTTCACGAATGATATTGTCTTACTTGATGAAAGTAAACGAGGTCTAAATGAGCAATTAGAAGAATAGCTAGCATCATTAGAATGCAAATGACTAAAGACAAGTCACTTTAAGACTGAGTACATGCATTGCAACTCAATGTTTTGACAGCTGCCTTGAAAGCCTATTCCAAATTATAGCCAAACAGTGAAGTGTGACAACACCACCCATGAGACCATTGTACACCAAACAATGAAGCCGCATAGCACCTTGAGACATCACCATAAACCCCAGTGTAGCCACACACACACACACACACACACACTTTTTCACACACACACACACACACACTTTTTCACACACACACACACACACACACACTCTCTCTCTCTCTCTCTCTCTCTTTCTCTCTATCTCTCCCCCTCTTTCTTTCTAGAGAAGGAAGATGTCGAGAGAAGATAAATAGGCACACTTAAAGAGGTCAAGTAGTGCAATACTTGGTTGTACATCACATAGAAGCACCACTTTAATACGACCGGCAACCACCATCACCATGTGAAATCCCATTACAACTACATATTCTAAAAAAAGCAAGATAAGAATAGATGAAAGGCACACTTAAACAGCCCAGGTAGTACACCTCTCTATGATGCCTGGTTGTACACATACACTGTATTACCATGTTATACATCACTATTCATTTAGTTTAAAAATTAATTAACTTAGAACATTAAGTTGCGTGTACATGACATAATATTTTTAAGTAAATCACAATTTTACTCTCTATAGTTAAGGCATTATACCCATTTGATTTCAAAAGTAAGCTTTTAACCGATCAAACCCTATAATTTATATTTTATAACTTTTAAAATATAATATACTAACAAAGATATAATTATCTGTTAGCTTATAATAATTTGAATAAAATGCCCTAGGACTGGAAGGATTATTTTAATAACACGAGGGATCAAAAACATATTTTAATTCAATGAATGTGGAGTTTTTCCGCAAAGTAGTGTGATTATAAATTTTATCTACCAAAAAGGTGTAAATTGAAAGTTATTTACTAAAATAGTGTTTTAATTGAGAAAATCAAGGAAACGTACGCTGTTAAGTTTTTCTCTTACGTTGTTTTTGGATATTTTATTATTTCAAATTTTTTGATTTAATTTTTTACTAGTTTCAATATGTTGAATACTCATGATATGCAGTTTTTTTAGTTTTCTTCATGATAAACTAAAATAATATTATAAAATGTACCTACCTCTTTTGATAATATAAACTTTATAAATTTCTTTTGTAATGAATAATGTTCTATTTTAATATCAATTTTTTGGTAATCACAAAACAATGATTTAGAAACATTGTATAATTTATTTTTTATAAAATAAAATAAATAGTCGTAAAAGTTCAAGAAAGCAAATCTAGTTAATTTATAATAAAATAAACATTGTAATTTTTAGAATAAATTACATGGACAATCCCTGGAGTTTTTACATATTAGAAGTTCAGTCCCTACTATGCATGAAGTGCATACTCATAGTTCTTGTGACTAACATTGGTTAAGTATCCCTGTTAAGTCATATAAAATTACCAAAACACCCCTGAACTTAACAAAAATAAACAATATTAAAGCTTAAATAAAAACTAACTTACCCCATCCTCACTCCACCCACCGCACCCCTCTTCTTCATCTCCATTTTCATCTAATCTTCATCTTCATCTTCGTCTTCATCTTTATGAATAAACTCCATAACCATCTAAGAACTCAACCACCACCACTCGTCACAACCACCATAACCGGTTTCTATCACAACCACCACCACCACCCCACCCACCTCACCCCTTCATCTTCTTCTTCATCCTTTTCATCTTCATCACCCAACTTTATCACTATCTAAGAAATCAACCACCACCACTCATCACAACCACCACAACCGGTCACTATCACCACTACCGTAGGTTTTAAATCATCGCCAAAACAAAACCGGATTTAGTGTCGGAAAAACGAAAGTCACGTAATGGAGACTTTTTGGTTTCAGATTTTTCAGTTTCAGATCAAATCGAAGGGATCATCGATGGTTGTGATGATGATTTCAGAGGGTTCATAAGTTGGTCGATTTCATGATTTTAAGGGGTTCATAGGGTGATGGTGGTGGTAGGAGGAAAAAGAGCTTAGAGTGTGATGGTGTGATGATGATGTGGGAAGATGAATATGATGGTGGTGGCTGCCTGACTGTCATCGGAGGTGGAGGTTTGCCTACCAGAATAGTCGTTGGAGGTGGCGGTGGGGCTGCTGTAATAGTTATGGGGGAGAAAAGGGTGGGTGGGTGTCGTAAATGTTTAGATGGTATTTTTGTCATTTTCAAACATTTAACGGATAAACTTAACCTCTGTTAGTGACAGGGAGTGTCAACGTGCATTTTTTGCATAGTTCAGGCCCACATTTGTAATTTCTTAGAAGTATGGACTGAACTTGCAATACGTGTAAACCCCAGGGACGATCCGTGTAATTTACTCTAATTTTTATGAGTTCTTCAAAAAACTGAATCACAACTATTCTAAAAGGAGTGGAAATAGTTTGCTTGAATTGCCTCGTTTGTCAATTTTTATTACTTAATGATGTTAAAGTTTGTATCTAATGTTTATTTCTCACTCATGCTTAAATGTAAATTTTACAAACCGACTCGAGTTGAGCAAATTTCGAGCAAGATTTCTTCAATTTTTATGTGAATGAGTTAGGAATCGCAAGCTTTTTGAAAAACTTTAATATAACTACATTATCGTTACTAACTTCTTTTAAATTTTAACCAAATTATCTAGTTTTAGTTTCTCTTAAAGCAATAATCTTATATATCTATTTTACCTGAAAGTTGGGTTTTTATGATTACGCATAACTTTTTTATCATACAAAATGAGTTTGATAAAGTATTATCTTTTTATTTTTCTGATAAGATAAAACTGAAAAATACGTATTTATTGCATTAAAATCAGTAAAATATTCAGTTAAATTATTAATTTTTAATAAAGTATAGTTATCCAACAATATTAGGAGTAAGAAACTTACAAGTAAAGCTTTCATATATTATTACAAATTTCAATCTATAACTTTTGATAAATAAAATTTATAACAACACTAGTTTGAGGAAAAACTCATAGTGTGTACATAACATTAAAAATTAAAAGTAAAAACATTTCCTTAATATATTTGCATCAGTCGAAGCATCATAATGATTCAGAACCGCAACAATATTGCTGAACTATTTCATTAACACCCAATTCCTGATTATAAAAACATACGCATAACAAATACAGAGGTGATTCGGGGTGGTGTCCTATGAACATGAAGATGAGTGGCTCCAAATATTTTATTAAAGCTTGACTTCTTTTTATTTTCAATTTACATACTAGAATGTTTCAAGTATTTTGAAAAATATAATCTCAAAACTTAATATCGTTAGGAACCACCTGTTTTACGTTATAATAAACATCTAATATATACCAATCTTGTAATTTCTGGTAGTTTAAGATTAACCTTACTCTAAGGACCTTCGGTGTAACTCTAAAAATAAGAAAGCAATATCCAAATTGGTTACATCATTTATGTAATAAAATAACACCAAATATTGGTACGTAACTAACATATACATGATTCCACTTAATATTAATCAAACCATGATGGCAGAGGTTGCTAAGATACATATGATGGTCCGTTGATTCTACCATCGTCAAATAATCGAGTGTTTAAAGCTTAATGAATTCAATTGATTAGTTAATACATATATTATTATAAAAGTATGTATCTTTAATATTGTGTCTTTAATGTTCGTCCCTTAGCCTCCAAATAACCGTAACACACCCATGATATCCCTCACCACCCCATCTCCTATAAATCAAACTTACATATCATACGCACAAAACCACACTACAAACCATGGCTAACCCTTCTCCAAAAATCATACTAACTCTAGTTCTTGGAACTATGATCATATTGGCCCACACAAGGCCATTAACCAACACAACCACAATTGTTGCCCCATCCTTATTGGCACGGCTCAAGCTCGAGAAAGGTGATGATGGTGATCAAGATGGCGGTTCAACGGGCTGTTGGGATACGTTGTTTCAACTCCATGCTTGCACCGGAGAGATCATACTTTTCTTTTTGAATGGAGAGACTTACTTAGGGATGGGTTGTTGTAGGGCGATCATTGAAATTGAAAAGCAGTGTTGGCCATCTTTGATGGGGTCTCTTGGTTTCACATCTGAAGAAGGTGATATATTACATGGTTATTGTAAGGGTTCAAATAGTAGTGATGTTCCAACCACCGTACCTTTGCCACCAACAACCCCATCTCCACCACCAACCACCAAGATCGCCAGTAGTAATTCTACAAATTATGGTAAAATCTAATTGTCCTTTGTCATATCAGAGCACAATCATGAATAATGTAATAAAGGGTTTTTGTCATCAATAGTTTCTTTCTAGTTACCTCTTTATGTTATTGATGTCTTATAATGGATAAGTGTGTAATGTGTATAAACACTTTTTAAATACTCGGTTTTGTCACTATGGGACAATAACTAATACATGTTTTAATAAGTTAATGTTAAATAATTGAACAACCCTATGAATAATAAGTTTTATTACATGTAATAATATAAAAAAGTATTTCAAAATATTTTCGTTTTTTAATGTTATACACGTACTAACTGTTTACATACGAATGCTTCGAAACCCATCTAACATATTCTTCAAAGTTAACGTCCATCGAGTTTTATGTATTTTAAAAATTATAAAGTCTATTTATTTTTATTGAAGTTTGTACTTTTCTTTTAAATAACTTATTTTAATTGAAGAATATAGGATAACATATTCTTATACTATTTATT
This sequence comes from Flaveria bidentis, assembly GCA_018326385.1. Taxonomy (NCBI): domain Eukaryota; kingdom Viridiplantae; phylum Streptophyta; class Magnoliopsida; order Asterales; family Asteraceae; genus Flaveria; species Flaveria bidentis. Next base: position 3,747 of record BJCM01206678.1, on the reverse strand, counting down.
TTTAGTTTCTTATTTATATCAACAACCATTGCTTAGGCGACCGCCACCATTCACCAATTCCCGTCATGAACCACCACCAGAGTTTCACAACATTGTAGCGTTTTTTGGGGTGTTACCTTTAAGACAGTAAGGTGACCAATAAGTGTTACAAGAGAGTTACTATTCCCCAATGTTGGTATATTCTTTATTTTATGTTATCTTAATCGTAAGAGTTAAATTCGTTTTTCATACGTAAGCATTTATACAAATTGTCATTTTAGTCCAAAAATTTTAAAATTTGAGATTTGCATTCAAATATTTCACAAAAAATGTCATTAAAATATATTTAACTATTTTTTCAAATCAACTATAAAATAAATAATTAACTCTACGTGAAGTGTTTTATGCGTTCAATCTTAGTTTGGTAATTATCATAGTGATTTGAATCCACCTATTAGATAAAATAAAATTTAATGATAATCAACTAAAAATGACTCATTTCTAACTTTATAAAATATACAACACAAAAATAATATATCAATAAATATATAAGTTATATGACACAACATTTGAATCATAAACCTAAAAGAAAATTTACCATATAAGAAAATAATAAATAATATGATATTAACTATCTATAAATAATAGTCATAATATATCAATCATCGTAATCAGTACTAAACTTTAAAACAAAAAATCTATTATTTAATATGACATGCAAAAGTCACATGACTATTAAACAAAAAATACATTACCAATACAAAACAACAAAATACTAATCACAAGGTTATTACCAACAAGATTGGACAAATAAAAACCAATAACTTATAGTTGATTTTTATTTTGTAATTGTTTTAATAAAAATACTCATAATGTAGGAAATTTACCAGAAAAAAATAATGGTGTTAATTAGAAGTCTTTCAATAGATTCAAATGGTATTTTTTTGTGAAACATTTTGATGCAAATAACAAAAAAATTAAACTTTTGGACTCAAATGACAATTTTTATAAAATCTTCGGAATGAAAACACATTTAACTCTAATAGTAATTTCTAGTTTGCAATTCTCTTTAATTAATGGATTCTTGGATTGAAGAGTTGATGAATTATATTTATGTTAAAGTTTAGAATCAGTTATATTTGATCAATTATATTTATGTTAAAGTTTAGAATGAATCTCCTACCTATTTTCTATTTACAATACTAATTATGGGTTTGGTTTTAATTTTGTTAGAGTTAAATGCGATTTTCATCTATGACGTTTCATTTTATTGTCATTTGATCCAAAAAGTTTAAATTTTGTTATTTGCATCCACATGATATACACAAATCATCTTTGAGTAAATTTAACTACTCCCAATTAACATTGTTAACTTTTCCGCGTTCAACCTCATTAGTAATCACTATTGCGATTTGAATCCACGTACTAGATAAAATATAATATAATGATAAACACCTAAAAATGAGTCATTTCTAACTTTATAAAATATACACCACAAAAAATATAAATAAACAAACATGTCATATTAACTTTGTAATTGTTTTAACTACAAAACCAGACTACGTGAAAAGTTTTATGGGTTTAATATCTTTTGTTAATTGCAATTACGATTTAACTACATGGTAATATTTTATTGTTTTATTTTATTAATGTACTAGTGTAGAAAATCATATTTTACACGTGTTGAATTAATGATGTTAAATAAATAGTTAGTAAATAATATTTAAAAATTATCAAGATATAATTTGAATTACGTATAATCCACTACATTTTTGTAATAACATAATAATAATATTTCTATAGACTTTGGAATTTAAAAAACTTTTGTTAAAAAGAATGCATTTTAAAACACTCCATTTTTTAATTTTAATTTTTAAATGTCATAAAAAAGTTCTTTGTATTAAAAATCATTTTTATTTATTTTTTAAAATAACATGTAAAGATCATGAATTCATTGTAGATCGATTTCGTGAGAGAAACACGAAATGAATCAATCACGAATTATAGAAATAACGAGATGAAGAACAAGATCAAGTAATGTAAATAATATTCTAAGTATATCGCTCTGCAATAATAATATTCCAAACGTGAGCAGATCCTTCTTATTAGATTTGTGCCAATCTATTTTAAATGACTTTATAATCTGTTTTGTTCTATTATTATAAACCCAATATGTAACTTTGATAGCTGAATGGTCAACAAAATAACAATCGTTAACTTTTTTTATCAAATATAAATTTCAAATCAGTTATGTGTAACAATGTAGAACAACAATCAACTGCCTTAAAATATTTGACTTTAGTTTTATGTTTAAAAAAATCTTATAAGTAGTCATATTTTATTGTTTATTCAACAACTCTATTTTGCTGTAGAGTTCCAATTGCATTGAATTATCTAACTATCCCTTTTGAATCACAGAACTCCTTTAAGATGTGATTGTAAAATTATGTTCCATTATCACTCCTGATGCTCTTTATCTTCTTATTAGTTTGATTTTTCCATAACAGTCATGAACTTTATTTGCAAGTGAGGCGTTTTATACTTTGATGCTAAAAAGAAAACCCAAGTAAATATGAAAAAAAATTAGTAACAACCAAACAATATGTACGTCATCCTAAGCTGAACATACTTACAGGACCAAACAAATCCATGTGTCATAATTGGAGGCTTGATTGAACTTTGTTATGTGCAATTGGTTTTTGAGGAAGTATGTGTTGTTTACCCTTGGAACATGACATGCAATGCTCAACAAGTTGAAATTTTTTCAACAGTAAACCCACAAAATGATTTCTTCTCACTAATTTATTCGTATTTTTAATATTGACATGTTCAAGACGACGATGCCATAACAATGAATCACTTTTCAAGGCTTTTGATAACAGACATGAAGCTATTACCAATGAATGTGAATAAATCATTCATATCCAACAAATATGTATCTTTTTTTCTCGGAGTTCTTAACAATACCCACTCGTTGGGTATTGCAAAACCAGGTTTAATTATTAGGCATTCTTTATCAGTGAAATGTGTGGAATAACATTTATCACAGATTTGAGAAACGCTTAACAAGTTGTGTTTTAATTTTTCAACAAAATTTACATCTTTAAAAATTAACACACCATTTGTCACTATACATTTTTTGTATTTACAACCTTTGTCACCAACAAAAATAACGTAACCACCATTATAAGATTGAAGGTTGCGTAACATTGATATGTTACCAGTCATGTATCTAGAACAACTGCTATTGAAGGAATGATCGGATCTCTAATGTACCTCATAGCCTCTCATCTTGATATTATGTACACCACGTGTCTTTGTTCCAGATATCAGGCAAAACCAAAAGTAAATCATCTCATAAGAGTTAAAAGGATTTTTTGTTATCTAAAGGGTACTCCAACACTCGGGTTGTGGTTTCCTCATGATGATGGCTTTGAGCTTACAACGTATAGTGACTCGGACTATGGTGGTTGCAAGATGAATTACAAGTCAACATCAGCGGGATGTCAGTTCTTTGGTAGACGGTTAGTCACCTGGCAGTGTAAGAAGCATACATCAGTTGCTCTATCAACATGTGAAGCTGAATATGTTGCTGCTGCAAGTTGCTGTTCACAAATCATTTGGATCCAACAACAAATGCGTGACTAAGGTTTGCAATTTTCTAACACCCCTATCTTTGTTGATAATTCTGCTGCAATAGCTGTCACCAAAAATCCGGTCCAACACCCAAAAACAAAACACATCGGTATTAAATATCACTTTATACGT
>BJCM01206677.1:0-11840 GCA_018326385.1 Flaveria bidentis | reverse complement strand
CACTCGAGCGCGATCCGCACCAGCCCAGACGACATCTCCTTCACCAGCGCCGCCGTGGACACCGCCATCTCGATTATTAATATTGGCACGGCCCGTGTGTTACACTGCACGGCGAAGCTCACATACCCCCTCCGGTTACCGAACAGTGTTCCGGTGACTTTCCGGCCGACCGAGGGCGTTAGCGACAGCGGCGACGGGATACTCAGCCACTGGAGGGTGGTGGGAATCGATATGACGGTGAGAAATGACCGGAAAAGCTTGGAGACGCCGGAGCGGGTGGCGGAGAACCGGCGGAGGGAGATCGGAGACCCTTTTCCTACGAGGGGTTTGTTGTCATCGGAGATTGATGAGTTATGATCGATCATGAATGAAGTGGTGATGATGTAGTTTGATGGGGTTATTTTTGTGGAGTTGTTTCTGGAGATTGAGAGATGACGATTGTGGGTCATTTGGGTGGTGGTCATGGTGGCCGGAGGTGGTGGCGATGGCGGTGGCGGTGGTGGTGGCCGGAGGAGATGATGAAGGTGGTGTTATTGTGGGATTGATGAATATTTATACAGAGCATGAAGGAGCTACAAGATATTATATCATTGTCATATGCAAAAGGAAGTTTTATTATTAATAATTATAGGAGTATTATATTAACCATTTAACTAATTAATTAGTATGCATTATTAATTTGAGTGTGAAAGCAATTCGATAATATCTTTCGGGTATTTCGTAATGTAATTTGAAGTAAATAATATTTTAAGCTAAAAAGAAATATAAGAAAGTATATTATTATGAAATAAATAATTCAATTAAATTTAGTTCTAATAAAATCCGTGTATTGAATTAAATTCCATTTTGTAACTGTAACAAGTAGTCAGCAAATAGATATATACTAGCTCCCCGCGTTGTGGCGGCGATGTAAAATCGTGTCAAATAGCACTAAGGCAATACCACTGTCAGCGACCACTAACGCTGAAGTTGTGGTGTGTTAATACGAAGAAATTAAACCAAACGTAAAACACGGAAAAATACAACTAATTCGATCTAGGAACCATGTGTTGTGACGAACCTATCAAAATGGAAAAATAGATATAAAACGCTAAACCACACACGCATGTTGTGACGTGTTAACTCACAAAGCAAAAGTGTTGAACGACAATGTATATTGTGACATGTTAACTTGTAAAATTTAAAACGAAATGTAAAATGAAAAGTAAAGAGGGCCAAATTTAAAAGTAAAAAAGTTGTAAGATTAAATTGTAAAAATGAAAAGTTTTGAGTTAAAAGTAAAAAATTAAAATTTTTATAAGGTTAACATTTGTAAAATTTGAAAAGCTTTGTGTTAAAAGTAAAATATCAATTCTTTTTTGAAAAACACCTTAATTAAGCATGAGGTACAACTTTAATGCATACATCAAATTGATAATTAGTATAGCATTTGTTTCAATCTTCGCCACACTAGTTTGCTAGTGAGCCGGTGTACCATGTCAGATGACGGTTCGGGATGAGTAACCCACTTTTTAATAGGTTGTCAACAGTTTGTGTATGTTATTCTCTGTAGTTTACAAAAAGAAAAGATTAAAGATGTGCTTTATCATTTCTTCTAATATGCACATGTGCTATATATGCATGTTGGTATATGGCACATCTACTTACCAATGTGATGAATTGATGAAAGTAATACCGCCCTTCGGATGTCTACAAAGTTTTGTAGGTATGTTATCAAATCTATTCAGAAGTATATTCAAGAAGGCCAAAATAAAAAATTAACATCAGAATCTCATATGTAAACTGTAAAGTATTAAAAGCCAAAACAAGTGATTACTTTCGAAGTTAAGTTTCTTTCAAAGCTAAGTTGATATCTTCCGAAGGTTATGTTTGCTTCGGAAGGGATTTGAAGTGTATTTTGTATATCTTCCGAAGTATGTATATCTTCCGAAGGGTTATTTCCGTTCGGAAGATTTAGTTTAGGGTCCTTAGTGTAAATTCTCAATATTTGTTGAGTGTTTGTTATAGTTAGTTAAACGCTATAAATAAGGAGACGATGTAATCGGTGAGGTATCCAAAATTAATACCAGTTCATAATTTCATTCTTTCTTAAATCATCTTTGTATTGAATTGTTCAAATTCCATGTTCATATTCTCAATTACTTCAACAATTGGTATTAGAGCCTGGTTAGAGGCTCAATTGAGGATCAAGATTCAATCAAAGATCGATCGGCGGCAACAATGGTGTCAACAAAGTTCGAAGTTGAGAAATTAGACGGGAAGAATGACTTAGGTTATGGCGGTTGAAAATGAAGGCGTTACTCATTCACCAACGAGTGGTGGATGCTTTGGCTGGAGAATCCAAGTTGTCGAATACAATGTTAGAAAAGGAAAAGAAGGAGATGCTAGAACAGACACACAATTCAATCATCTTGAACTTGGGGGATCGAGTACTCAGAGAAGTATCGAAGGAGACATCTACTGCACGAGTCTGTGCAAAATTGAAAAGTTTGTACATGATGAAGTCTCTTGCGAACAGGCTGTGTCTCAAGTAATGGTTGTACACATTCAAAATGGCTCCTGGGAAGTCAATTGAAGATCATACCAATGAATTCAACAATTTGGTGTTGGATCTTGAAAACATCGAAGTTGAGTTAGATGATGAAGACCAAACAATCATATTCTTGACGTTTTTGCCATCCTCTTATGAGCATTTTGTGGATACTTTGATGTATGGTAGGGACACACTTACCATGGAAGAAGTGTTGGTAGCTCTCAATTCAAATAAGTTGAAAAAGAGAACTGATTATAAGGAAGATGGTGGAGAGGGCTTGGTAGTCAGAGGAAGATCTGAACAAAGAAACTTCAAGCCGAGTAGTGTCTCAAAGTTCCGGTCCAATTATAAGAGGAGGTGTTATGTGTGTGGATCTGAAAAAGCACTTCAAGAAAGATTGTCCTGATTGGAAAAGGAAGAATGATGAGTTAGGGTGGATCAAAAACTTATTCCGGACACAATGCACAAGATGATTCCTCTGATGGATATGAAAGTGCAGATATGTTGGCTGTCACAAGCAGTGGGAAAGAGGATGAGTGAGTGATGGATTCAGGGTTCTCATACCATATGATACCTATGATAGAGTTCTTTAAAGATCTAAAGGTTGAAGATCTTGGATCGGTAAAGCTAAGGGATGATAGGCCTTGCAAGTTATGGGTCATGGAACAGTGACTCTGAAAATGAAAAATGACATGGAAGTGGATCTTCATGATGTAAGGTATATTCCTAGTCTTAAAAAAAGCTTGTTTTCTTTAGGGTTGTTGGAGAGTTCTGGTTATCATGTTAGTCTTAGAGATGGTAAGGCTAAGGTAAATAACGGGTCAATGATAGTATTGTCTGGTAGTAGAAGGAATAATAATATCCATTTACTAGATAGTGCTGGTGTAGTAGAACCTCAGGTGGCATCTGCCTCAAGTGATAGTAGTTCTAAGGCCATGTTATGGCATAGGAGGCTTGGTCATATTAGTCATCAGGGCTAGTGAATTTGCAAAAGCAACAGTTAATGATTGAGTTGAAGAGTTGTGATTTTGGTTTTTGTGAAACTTGTGTTCTTGGTAAGCACAAGAGGGTAAAGTTTACAAAAGCTAGACATATCACAAGTGGGGTATTAAACTACATTCATCCTGATTTATGTGGTCCTGCTAAGGTTGATTCCTTGGGTGGTGCTAGATATTTTATGACCTTGATTGATGACTTTTCTAGGAGAGTTTGGGTTATTGTCTTGAAGAATAAGAGTGATGCTTTCAGTAAATTAAAGGAATGGAAAGTATTGATGGAAACTCAGACTGAAAGAAAGGTCAAGAAGTTAAGAACAAATAATGGGTTGGAGTTTTGCAATCATGAGTTCAATCAGTTTTGTAAAGCTCATGGAATTGCTAGACATAGAACTATGCCAGGGACTCCACAGCAGAATGGTTTAGCTGAGAGGATGAATAGAACTTTGCTTGAAAAAGTGAGGTGCATGTTGGCTAGTTCTGGTTTACCCAAGATGTTCTGGGATAAAGATGTTTCAACTGCAGCATATTTGGTCAATAGGTCTCCATCAGCTGCATTAGACATGAGAACACCTATGGAGACATGGTCAGGAAGAAAGAATGACTATGGGAAGCTTAAGGTGTTTGGATCTTTGGTATATGGTCAATAGGTCTCCATCAGCTGCAAATGTGTCTTTCTAGGATACCCTAAGGGTGTGAAGGGGTATAGGTTGTGGAGACTAGATGAAGGCAGACCTAAGGTGATAGTGAGCATAGATGTAATTTTCCAAGAAGATGTTATGTATAAAGACACTGAAGGGAAAGGGAAGTCAAAAATGGAATATCAGAGTGGGGTTTAGATTGAGGTGGAGCAACAGGGTATGAATGATAAAGGTGTTGATCAAGGTGCCTCTGATAGCCAGGGAGATAGTATGGATGATTATCAGTTGGCTAGGGATAGATAGAGTAGACAAATGATACCTCCACTCAGGTTTAGAGTGGGGATGGAGTTGTCTGCATTGGCCTTTGTTGTTGCGGAAGAAAAAAGCATCTATGGATCATTGTCATACTCTAAGGAAAATTATGTGAAAGAAAGCTAAAAATGGTGTAAGGCCATGAAGGAAGAGATGGAATCTCTGTATAAGAATGACACATGGGAGCTGGTTGATAAACTTGATGGTCACAATCCTGTGTCATGTAAGTGGTTGTTCAAACTGAAAGATGGAATTTCTGAAGGTGAACCTCCTAGGTACAAGGCTAGACTGGTAGCTAGATGAAGCTACATCAGTTGGATGTGAAAATTGCATTTTTGCATGGGAAGATGGATGAAACTATTTATATGAAGCAGGCGAAGGGGTTTGAGGTTAAGGGGCAGAAAGATAAGGGATGTCTCCTTAAGAAGTCTCTGTATGGGTTGAAACAATCCCCTAAACAATGGTATAAAAGGTTTGATGAACATATGGTGATGAATGGGTTTAACAAGAGCAGCTATGATAGTTGTGTTTATTTTAAAGAATATAGTGAGAACAAATTTGTGTATTTGTTATCGTATGTTGATGACATGTTGGTGGCTTGTTCTGACTTGGAAGAAGTTGAAGCTACTAAGAAGATGTTGATGTCAGAGTTTGAGATGAAAGATTTAGGTGAAGTAAAGAAGATATTGGGCATGGAGATCACAAGAAATAGAGAACACAGGGTGTTGAAGCTGTCTCAAAGGTCTTATTTGGAGAAGGTACTAAGTAACTATAGGATGGATGTTGTGAATCCAGTAACTGTTCCTATAGGTGCTTATATAAAAATTTCAAGCTCTGATGTCCTAAGTCAGATGCTGAAGTTAGTTATATGGAGGAAGTACCTTATGCCAATGTTGTTGGGAGCTTGATGTACTTGATGGTTTGTACAAAGCCGAATATTGGGTATGTTGTGAGTTTAGTCAGCAGGTATTTATCAAATCCGGGTAAAGCTTGTTGGGTTGCTGTGAAATGGATCTTGAGGTATCTCACGGGTACTAAGCACTATGATTTAGTGTTTGGGCATCATGAACATGAGAAGGTTGACAAGGTTATTGGTTATCTGGATTCAGATTTTTCTAAGGACCTGGATAGGGGTAGATCTATTACAGGGTATGAATTTCAAGTACTGAGCAACTTGGTTAGTTGGGAAGCTCAGTTGCAGCATGTAGTGGCATTATCTACCACAAAGGTTGAGTATATAGCATTGACTAAGGGAGTCAAGGAACCTATGTGGTTGCATGGCTTTATTTCTGAATTGGGAATAAAAGTTGCAGACTGAGTGGTGTTCTATGATAACCAGGGTGCAGTTTAATTATCAAAGAATAGCATGTTTTATGAGAGAACAAAGCACATTAATGTGAAGTTACATTTCATAAGGGATGTGGTGAATGCTGGGAAGGTGAAAGTGGAGAGTGTGTTTACTTTGAAAAATCCAACAGATATGTTTACAAAGTCTCTACCTGGTGTGAAGTTCAAGTTTCGCTTGGATGCATTAAGAGTTGGTTAAAATCTTGTTTTGGATTTTAAGGTGGAATTGTGAAGGATTAAAAGCCAAAACAAGTGATTACTTCCAAAGTTAAGTTTCTTCTGAAGCTTAACATAGTTCTTCCGAAGCTAAGTTGATATCTTCCGAAGGTTATGTTTGCTTCGGAAGGGATTTGAAGTGTACTTTGGATATCTTCCGAAGTATGTATATATTCCGAAGGGTTATTTCCGTTTGGAAGATTTAGTTTACGGTCCTTAGTGTAAATTCTCAATATTTGTTATGTGTTTGTTATAGTTAGTTAAACGCTATAAATAAGGAGACGATGTAATCGGTGAGGTATCCAAAATTACTACCAGTTTATAATTTCATTCTTTCTTGAATCATCTTTGTATTGAATTGTTCAAATTCCGTGTTCATATTCTCAATTACTTCAGCAAAAACATCCAACAAGCACAAGTTTCTTGGAATTAGAGGAACATTATGTACATTACTATATACTAGCTTGTAGAAGTAATATATATTGAATGGACCTCACTTGTAAAAATAATCTTCGGGCATTCCCAAAATGAAAAGATTCTTTAATTCAAATTTCGCCAATAATTAGCAAGAAAGGACGTCGAAATAGCATTTGGCATCCTACGAGCACAATGGCACATTATGCAAGGACATCACCAATTTGAAGCATAAAAAAACAATATCTAAGATATGTATTATATTGTATAATATGATTGTAAGAGACGAATAAAATGTTATAATAGATTGATCAGATGATGAGGGTGATGAACCAAGACCACCAAGCCATGGACCAATAGTAGATTTTTGAGACGCATTTGACAAGGCAGCACAACTAGATATCAACAAAAAAACCGGTTCGGGAACCGGTTCACCGAAAAAAATCGGAACCGGTTTTAAAGAAAACCGGTTTGGCCCAAACCGGTCCCGAACCGACCCAAATCGCTGGTTTCATACTGGTTTGCTAGCCCCGCTCTCAAAACCGGTTTATAAACCGGTTTAAAAGTTAAAAACCGGTTAAACCAGTAAGAAAAACCGGTTTGGGTAAAAAATCGGTTTCAAACCGGTTTGATAGGTTCGAGTTTTCGGTGAACAAAACCGGTTTGTAACCCGAACCGGTTTGAAGAAAAACCGGTTTGACCTCACCACGAAAAAATGGTTTGGTTTTGAATCCGAACCGATTTGGGTATAAAAATCGGTTTGTACACCTATAAGCACGACAGTTAAAGCTCATCATGTGCTTCGAGCCAATTTATTGGAGCATTTATGCTCTATTAAAGAGTAGTTAGTCTATATAATTTTAATTTCTAGTTTATGTAATTTTAATAATTAGTTTTATGATTTTAAATTTTGGTATATGTAATTTTAATATTAACTTCTTATCATATTTTTAGTCATATTATACTACTTTAATTGGTATGACATATATGAAGTATATTATCATTAAAATTAACTTTCTTTCATAGAAAATAGATGTAAAAGTATGTTATGATGTGAAAATGTATGGATGTTTGAAAAAAATACAGTATTATAGTAAAAATGAATGTTTTGAAAGGACGAATGAAAGTCTCACAACTAAGGTGATTGATTGATTCAGTATTTGTTTTTCTCCATTTCACGTACATGACCAGCCTACAAAAACACTTCTCACACCACATTTATGAACCTTGACACAATGTTTTTGGAGGAGACGAAGTTATCTTGGTAAGGGATATTGGGGAGAAACAGGGAAAACATGTGGAAGGTGTTGATTGGTGATGGACTATAATGATGTGTGGATGCCCGGTGAGTATTAGTAGGTTAGAATGATCTACAATAAAAAAAGGTAGATGTCTGGAGAATTTGATCCGAAGAAACATGAGAACGCCATCCCTTGTTTTTAGAAAATAAGAAAACCCTAAAATTGGGTTGACTCCTTGTACTCTCATCAGTGTGAGCAGACATCACAGACGAGCTCACCCTCCTATAAAGGTTGTCTGGCAGCATCTTGATGAGCCTTTTAATTGTTCAGATGTCTGGATGGTTCAATACTTAATGGTTCAGACTGTTTGTTTCGTGTCTCTGAATGATTAAGCATTATACACTAATACCGAATGATTAAAAAGTCTAATGTTAAATGGTTAATACCTTTTATCTGAATTGATCAACACTTAATGATTTCGCTTTTTTTTAATTAAACACTTAATGACACTAAAATTACCAAACAACCACTTAATTTGTTACATTTGGTCAAATTACAAATTATAATATGTTTTGAATGATGAATATTATGTTATTGGTGTGTCACATCTTGATGCATACACGCGCACCATTTCACTATCATTGGATCTCATATTTGCATTTTTTTTATTCATTTGTGGACCCCCAACGTTAGGAAACATTGATTCTTGGCCGGAGTTGCTCCATCTACAACTACTACTTTCTTCTTATAAGTTATAATAACCAAAAAAGGAAGGAAAAAAAGGAAGGAAAAAAAAGGAAAATCACGTCTCTCTGCGTAATATATAAAACTAAAAGTTAACTAATAGGACATTTGTATTTTGGTAAGTACTCGCGACATCGCGAAATGTCTTTGAGGAAATAGTAACTCAACTCGTGACAAGTGTCGAAAAGTGTAAACATGTTTCCTTAATCATTGAACGTAAATGTTAAAAACGTTTTTTGAGTGTGGACTTAATCAATCGGTTTATACAAATTGTACCTTTATTTCTTTCCTTTCAATAGGTGAAAATAACAATACTCTATGTTATATATATGTTCACGGCCTTTCTTATTTTACACAATCGACCCGAAAACGAGGAAAATTTAGGGTACGACCCCCCTATACGACACATATAGGGCTATACGATGCGTATAGCGAATTTTAACACTCACTACGAGGAAAAATTCAGGGGACTGTCAAATGGCTATACGACACATATAGCCCTATACGACACATACAACCCTATACAACCCCCCTCTATACGATGCGTATGGGGCTATACGACACTTATAGAAATTTTGAGGTGTTGATTTAAAATATTGGGGTGTCTATCTAATCAAACCCTTTATTATTGTATGGGTTTGTAATTTGTAATTTCTTTTTAGAACTTTGTAAGAGTATTCACAATAAGTGCCTCATTTTGATATGAGTATGTTTCCTATATTATAGGTGATGGTTGTAAGTGTTTGTGAGTGAAAGAGATAGAAAAATTACGGGGATTGTACCGTGATTCCTCATATTTGGGGAAACATGGTACAATCCCTATAATTTTTTTAACATTTTTAAAAGTGATTATGAATAGAGGTGAAAGAAAAAGTAATAATATAAATATAAAAAATATTATTTAATTGAAAAAGAAAATAAAAATATAATGTTTTTAATGTAAATATGATGATAGAGACAGGTAAGCTAGTGCGAATTTTATAATAAAGCTATAGATATTTTTTTGACACTAGTACAAACTTGATGTTTAAGGGCGGTTGGTTAAACCTTTTTGAAATGATAGAAATTACGATGTATTAAGTTTAGTAAAAATACTTTTTGATAATATTTAAAGTTAATTTTACTTTTCAATATTTGACAAAACTAACTATTTTTTTAATATTAAAAACATCAATTTATATTCAAAAGTTTTATATTTATTTTAATTCAATTTAAAATTTTTATTATGTTAAATTTAAGTTGAAACGATAAAAAAGCATTTGAAATCAAATTGAAATAATTTATGAAAGTTTAGAAAGTAATTATGTTTTTAATATTTTGAATAAAGAAATGACTTGCCCACAATATTCCACTTCGACCCTTCATGCTTCTCGAGTAGCTACAACATACCCCTCACTTTCTCTCATATACAAAACCAGCTCTTCTACTTTATCACACTTTCAATTTTAACCCAAAACTTAAAAAAACTAAATTAATAAACCAAATGATACGTATTTAATTACCAAATGGATTCATATATCTTATTTTGACAATATCTAACTTTGCTATATGCAAATTTGTATTTTGTAAGTTAATTTGTTGTAACAATGGAATTTGAAAATTAACTTGAAAAGGTCATGAAGACCGAGATGTTCCATTCGGGCCTATGAGGTGGACTCCAAATGCATTTATAGAGCTAAATTAAGGACACCCGGCATTTATGCTTTTCTTAACATTCCATGGTGGTCTAGTGGTAGGTTGTTTAGGTTCTCCGGTGAAGACCGAGTTCGATTCTCACCTTGTTAACACTTTAAATAGCAAGTCCACAACAATGATCAAGGATTGCACGTCAAGGTCTGAGTGTAGTGCGATTTGAGTTTAGAGCTTTGAGTCAGTTGCCTCCTACGATGTTTTGCGGTGACAGTGCCGCATGCTGGTTAATGAGTTTGATAATACTTATTTTTTTATTTACACTTTTCTTAGAATGAGAGATTAGGTCTAATGACAAAGTCATTTAAAATTAGAGTGGTAAATCTCTCTTCTAATCAAGGAATTGAGCACAATCTATGTTAGATTGATATGAATTAGTTGTTAACTTGTGTAAAACTAAAAGAATGTTAGATGATGTCTTAGTTGCTGTTTTAGAAAAACTACACCTTTCTTTGACTTTTATAGAAGAAAGCGGTTAATTTTTTTAGTGACATACAAAAAAAAATTAAATCTAATTTTAAAATTCATTTATTGCTTATATTTTGATACGAAACCACACCAATTTGACGGATACGTCAAAAGAACAACATAGTGGTTAATCAAGAAAAAAAATTGCTTAAAAAAGAAAGCTTCCTAAAATTGTTATCTTGTTAATGCAAATAAAGTGTGTTACGTAACCAATATCACATCTAAATTAAATATTACATATTAAGACCATTAAAAGGTTTGAATGCAATTTTATAATTGTTTAAGAGTGATGTTTGGTTTTAAAAATAGTTAAAAATATAGTAAAAAAGGAAAAAATCAATCACTCTCAAGGAAAATGAAACATGACCATGCTAAGGCCACGAAAGTCTAAACGACTGTTGAACTTCCGAAAAACTTTGTTATCAGCAATGATTTTTCTTCTTCATTTTAAATTATTATTATTATATTTATACGGCGACATGTTGTTGACGAGCATGCATGTAAAATGCCACCCCTTCATGATATAATTTTAATAATCCTAATTTGTAATTCATCTTAAAAGTTCTAAGTTTGTAGTATTAACAAGTTAACTAGTGGTTTAAACCTATTTTTTATCTTACGAAAACAGGTTGAATAAAAATAGAATATTTAATTTTTTTTATCTTAAATAAAAGAAAAAAATGCGTATACATGTAATGGTTGTTTCCAGTCATCTCTTACAAAATTCTAAAATATTGTATTGAAAAACTTGAATTATATAACCATGGAATTATTAAGTTAAATTATTCAATACTATATCTCTAATAGTAATAAAATCATAGCCAAAAAAGTTGTATATGAAATTAACTATAGTTACTTGTTATTAAAATATAAACAAACAAACAAAAAAACATACCCAGTAAATCTTACTCAAAAGCAGGGTCTGAGAGGGGTAGTTGGTGGCGAGTCTTTCCTCTATCTTGAGAGATAGAGAGACCGCTTCCGAAGAGACCTCCGCTCAGTAAGGAAAACAATAACCGTAGCAATTATAATATACGGCATACAACACATAGGTAAAGATCACATAAAAGCTGGAAATTGAGTACAACAAATAATCGTCAAGAAACGCGCGAAAGGGCAGATTGAAAAAAACAGGGGTCCCGCAACTAAGTCTACGACTACCCTTCCTACCCACAGATCCCGCTAAAAGTCATTAATTTTAATTCTACGCCTCCACGCACTCCTATCCTCGATCATGTGC